>MJUT01050680.1:125148-137335 GCA_002080005.1 Gigantidas platifrons | reverse complement strand
GAAAATATCTCATTCCGTTCAAAAGTTATACATATAAACATATTGAAAAATACCTGTCCTGGTTTTAGACCTTCCCCTTTTAGTTGACCTTGAAAAATCATACAACGAAACAGAGAATCAAACTGATAATTATATGGAATTATTAGACGATGATAAAGATGCTAGAAAAATCAAAGAATTACAGGACGACATGGAAGTATTGTACAGAGAACTTTACGATATTAAATCATGGATGTCCCGACAGAAAGCTAAATTCCTTGACACTAGGACAGTCCCTGAGACTGCACCGAAAACAACATTAGTAGGGGCACATGGTCTAAAGGTTAAAAAACTTGATGCTCCCGAATTCTCGGGAAATATAAGAGACTACCCAAGTTTTAAACGGGATTATGAAAGACATATGATGTCTTCTTACGGGCAAGATCCGTTTGCGTTAAAGAAGTGCCTAAGTGGTGACGCATTGCGTACAGTAAAAGGTGTAGACGACGATTTTACAGAAATGTTCCACAGACTTGACATCAAATACGGGAGACCTGAAAAGCAAGCAGATGCCGTGCTAAATGAAATAAAGAAACTCAAACCAATTGCAGAAGGTGACGATCGCGCATTTGTAAACACAGTAGACATTATCGAGAACTGTTATTTAGATCTTTAGAAAATAAATTTAGAAGCCGAAATGAATACAGCCACAATGGTCAGTGAAATAGAGAAGCTACTGCCTCGTATACAACGAAGATAATGGGCAATCAAGAAACAGGGAAATCTTAGTTACAAGAACGCATTTGATATTTTCCTTGAATTTTTGTTAGAAGAAAAATATGCCATCGAGTACATGGAAAATGACTTGAGAACTTCAGATAAAACTCAAAAGGGTAAAATCCACTCTACATCTGTAGATTCTGAAAAAATAACTGAAAATAAAACAAATTTATCGAATCTCCAAAGTCGACTTGATCGTCACGAAGCAATGCTTCAGCAGGTAATGCATGGAATAGCGGAATTGACAAGAACAGGCCCAACGAAAAATAGTCTTATCAAGAAATGTTGGTATCATGATACAGATGGACATGAAATTGGTGATGGTGCAGCATTTAAACAGCTAGATCTCAAGAGCAAATTTGATGTTCTACGTAAAAATGGAGGTTGTTTCAGTTGTCTTCGACCAGGACATCTATCCAGTAAGTGCAAGAATAGAAATATGTGCACTGTAGTTGGATGTGAACAAATGCATCATTCAACTCTGCATAATTTTGAAACGAGAGAAAAGTCCTGTAATAATATCGTAAATGGATCAAATCTTAACAATGAAGGTGTTCTATTGATGATGAGTGAAGTTAAATGTAGACAAGGAAAGCTCAACACGTTATGGGACCCAGGTGCAAATATGTCGCTCATCACCCACAGAGCTGCACGCCAGATGGGATTGAAAGGGAAACCTATCACTCTATCATTGACTAAGGTGGGGAACATTACTGAAAAATTTCAGAGTCGAGCATATGTTGTACCCCTTATGGATAATTCAGGACAGGAATGGACAGTGCATGCATGGGATAGAGCAAGTAACATCAGAAATAGGACAATTTAATGTAGCAAATGTAACCAAACTTTTTAAGGGAATCACAGAAAAGGATATCAAGAGGCCCACTGGAAGCGTGGATCTTCTCATCGGAACAGATTGCTGCATGCTTCTACCTGAAAAAGTAGCAGAGGTTGGCAATCTACAATTAATGAAGAACAATTTTGGATACTGTTTACGAGGGAAACATGAATTACTTAAAATTGTTGCAAACACCTGTAATTTAGTGTACATTCACTTTACATCTGGACTTGTAAGCAGAAATAACACTGATGATTTGCTAATTGTAAACAAATCTTTAATACAGACGGAATCTTGAGGCATTGGAAAAGAGGTTGCGTCGTAATGACCAAGAATACGTTGATTTATATTGTAAACAAATTGAGGATATGGTTGGTAGAAATGTTGCTAGAAAGTTAAGTAAACAGGAAGTTGAATCATATTCTGGACCGATTTTCTATATCCCTCACCATGAAGTTCTGAAACCCCACTCAAAAACAACACCTCTCAGAATTGTTTTCAATTCTTCAGCATCTTTTATGGGACATACCTTAAATGACTTTTGGGCGAAGGGTCCTAATACTGTAAATAATCTCTTGTCCGTTCTATGCAGATTCAGAAAGGAAAAAGTAGCTTTAGTTGGCGATATATCGAAGATGTACAATGCTATTAGGATTAGTGAATTAGATCAACATACACACCGTTTTCTCTGGAGGAATATGGACCCAGTCAAGAAGCCTGATCATTACGTAATGCAAGCTGTTACATTTGGCGATCGTCCAAGTGGCGCCATAGCTGTAACTGCTCTTAGAAAGACTGCAGTACTTTTCAGAGAATGTCACAGAGAGGCAGCTGACATTATAATGAACAATAGCTATGTGGATGATATACTACACTCCACCGACAGCGTGTCAAAGGCACAACTGGTCGCTAAGGAAATCAATACTGTGTTGGCTGAGGGACATTTTTTCGTGAAACAGTGGACATTTTCTGGACAAGATAGACACCCAAATCTTGAAAATCTACGAATCACAGATGGAGAAGAAAAGGTTCTTGGTATGACATGGGAACCTAAAGGAGACGTTTTTAGGTTCAAGGCCCATTTAAACTTTTCTAAAAGAATCAAGAAAATTCACACACAAGAAAACCTAAAGAAGGATGATCTGCCACACAAAATACCGGAGATTCTTACTCATAGAATGGTATTGAGTCAATTAGCTAGTCTATTTGACCCATTAGGGCTGATAACTCCATTTATTCTTCAAGGGAAACTACTCATGAGAATGCTTTGTTTAGAGAATAATGAGTCGACACAGAGAAATGGACAAGAAAAGGGTGGATGGGATGCACCTATTAACGATGAAATGAGGGGAAAATGGATCCAGTTTTTTTATGACATGTTTGATATAGAAGGCTTAGAATTCCCGAGATGCGTGAAATCTGAAGCAGCAGATGATAATCCTGTATTGATTATTTTCTCAGATGGCAGTAAACATGCATATGGAGCATGTGCATACATACGTTGGAAAACTACAAAGGATAGGTACGAGTCAAACTTAATCGTTGCTAAGAATCGCATAGCACCGACAAGACAACTTTCAATACCTCGGTTGGAACTTTGTGGAGCTCTTCTAGGAGCCAGACTTAGGGATCATTTGATAAAGAACATGGACTTTGAGTTTGATCAAGTTTTCCACATTGTCGATTCAACAATAGTTCAAGCTCAGATACAAAAAGAGAGCTATGGTTTTGGAACATTTACTGCTACCAGGGTTGCAGAAATACAGTCAAAAACTAAGCCTGAAGAATGGTGGTGGGTTCCTGGTGAATACAATCCGACAGATCTCACAACACGTGTTACATCCCCATGTGAGCTCGATCTGGATTCTATATGGCAAAAAGGGCCGTAATTCTTGGGTAAACCGGTAGAGGTATGGCCGATTATGCAGAATTGTCATATAGAGGGTCATATAGAGCTTCCAGATACTTGTCAGATTATCAAGATTACTCATACAATAAAATCTGAATCATGCGTTAGTAAAAATACGATATTTAATGATGTAAACATTGACAGCTTTCGAAGCATTGTAAAACTGTTACGTGTAACATGCATCATTATAAGGATTTGTAAACACAAAAGTTTTTGTCAGAATGCTTTGAAAGTTTCACCAGAGGAATTGCAGAACGCAGAAAAGGAGTGGATACGTTATGTGCAAACAGAAATTCGAACAGATTGGAGAACTGCATATCGTCGATTGGGAGTACAATTGTCAAAAGATGGAATCATTGTCGTAGGATCTAGAATGGTGGAATGGCTAAAATCGACTTGGAATCGGACTGAATTTGTACTTTTGCCTCCTAAATCAAAATATACTGAATTATACATGAGATCGGTTCACAATATGAATCATGCTGGAGTAGAGTATGTGCTTGCCAAGATAAGAAGCAAATATTGGATTCCAGGCGCTCGCAGATTTCTGAAGTTGGTTGCTAGGCAGTGTGTCGTATGTCGTAAGAAGAAGAAGGCTATTCATAGTCAGATCATGGGATCACTCCCAGAAGAAAGATTAAAACCATCTCCTGCGTTTTACTTCTCCGCTGTCGATTTGTTTGGACCTTTCACTATCAGAGATTCCGTCAAGAAAAGAACTCATGGTAAAGCATACGGAGTGATATTTACATGTCTAACGTCTAGAGGTGTATACCTTGACCTTACGGAAAGCTACAGCACTGACAATTTTATGCTGACACTTCGACGATTTGTTTCTATACGTGGTTATCCACGGAAGATGCGATCTGACGCTGGGACTCAGCTGATTGGCGCAAGCAAAGAGATATCTGATATTAATGTTAACATAGATTGGGATAAAATCCGTTCATTTGGTGAAAATTGTGGAATGGAATGGGAATTTTGTAAGTCTGCAAATGCACCCTGGGAAAACGGTTGCTGTGAAGCCTTGATCAAATCCATCAAAGTATGCTTATCGAGTACTATTAGCTCAAGTGTAATGACATTTGCGGAACTACAAACAGTTATGTTCGAAGTGGCCAATTATATTAATGAACGTCCAATTGGATTAAAAAACAATGACCCAAACGAAGGAAGTTATTTGTGCCCAAATGATTTGCTTCTTGGTAGAGCGTCTTCTAGTGTACCACCAGGATCATGGTCAGCAAAGGAATGTTTCAAATTACGTTGGAAATTTGTGCAACAAGTTGTTGATTCCTTTTGGAATCGTTGGATTAGAGATTATTTTCCCACTTTAATTATCCGTCCGAAATGGCATAGCTCAACGAGAAATCTTAGAGTTGGTGACATCGTAATGGTTCAGGATAGCAATCTTGTTAGAGGACAATGGAAACTTGCACAGGTATGCGAGGCAAATCCAGGAAAGGATGGCAAGGTTCGAGATGTTCAAATTCGATATAAAGATTTGGAAGCTAACAATACTTACCATGGATGTGATGACACTAAAATTCGTAGGTCTGTGCATCGTCTTGTTGTACTTCCAGTTGAAGAACAGTTCAAGACTAATTCCGGGGGAGTGTAATGTGAAGATTTTATGATTACGGAAATATTCACATTGATACCGTCATTCATTCCGGACTTGTAAAACTGTATAGTTTCTCTCCCCTTCACCCAATTTTCTCCTGTCAATTTTTGTGTTTTGATGTGACTTGAAATGTTCATGGAAGTCGCTCGAAGTAACTGATTATCATTTATTAATACATCCCGTCAATGTGTAAGTTGGATTTAATTTGAATGCAAGGAGTGCGAATATTCAGTTGTCAATTTTAGTGTTTTCAAATCCATTTTCAGTTTGCATTATGTATTTTTGTTTTATTACAGGTTGAAACAAATAAAGTTACAACAAACGGGAACTTGTTATTTTTCAACATGGCCACAAATGATAAAAACGAAACACTAATAAAATACAAGAAATGCACTGTATCAGCTCGGATAAAAATAGCACATTCATGTCAACTCCCACTGAAAACAAAAGATTGAGTGACACGAATCCCACTAAAAACTGAGGGTGAACTTTGGTGCTCTAGGGGAATGGGTAGTTCTTGCTCTAGTATTACTCTAGTTACAAACACGGACAGCGACACTATATGGCCAGTATACGGACAGCAACAATATATGGTCAATAGCAATGTACAATCAGTGATTTATTTACGATCACTGATAATGTACGAAAAATGATAATATACGATCTGTGATGTATTTACGATCACTGATAATGTACGTTTAATGACAATATACGATCAGTGATTTATTTACGATTACTAATAATGTACGTTAAATGACAATATACGATCAGTGATTTATTTACAATCACTGATAATGTACGATAAATGATAATATACGATCAGTGATTTATTTACAATCACTGATAAATGTACGATAAATGATAATATACAATCAGTGATTTATTTACGATCACTGATAATGTACGATAAATGACAATTTACGATCAGTGATTTATTTACGATCACTGATAATGTACGGAAGGCGCCCGGGTGGCTCAATGAGTTAGGTAGTTGGATTACATAACAACTCATACAAGCCTATCACCAATACGGCGTGGGTTCGCGCCCGACTTTGTAAATTACAAAAAAGGGTGCACTCGACTCGCAGTCGTAAGTGATAAATTTTACCAGTTGCTTGCCCAAGGTCGATGGTTCTCTCCGGGTACTTCAGCTTCGTCCACCACTAAAACTGGTCGCCATGATATAGCTGAAATATTGCTGAAAGTGGCGTTAAACTCCAAAAATATAAATAAATCAATCTGATAATGTACGGTAAATGACAATATACGATCTGTGATTTATTTATGATTACTGATAATGTATGACAATATAGAATCAGGCTAATACAAATTTAAGGTAAGTTTGTATGCCATTTACTGCATTTTTTGAAAATCCTTAATGAATTGTAATTAATATTGTGTTGTACTGTATTTCAGAAGGCCACGTGGAATTGATTGAGAAATGGAAAATAGAGGATAAACTTTTTTATGATAAAACTGGAGGATTTACAGCGGTATTGGACATGGCTAAGTCTAAAAATTATATGACAATAATTGGTGGACCAGGTTCCGGAAAGACAGCCACAGCTCGCCATATTGCATTACAACTAAAGAACGAAGGATGGGAAGTTGTGCCAGTGTTTAATCTAGAAGACATCATACAATATGGAGACAGAGATCATAAACAAGTGTTTGTACTTGATGATGTATTAGGCACTTTTGCTGTAGATATGAATATTTACAATTATATTATGAACCATGAAGAACAAATTATCACAACAATAGGGAAGACATCAAATATATTGTTTAGTTGCAGAAAGTCGGTGTATAAGGAAGCTTTTGAGCTAGGATCGTTTGTAACAGAAAACGTCATAGATTTACAGAGTAAAGATAATCAGCTGACTGAAACAGAAAAGATGGCAATTTGCAAATATCATTGTGAAAACAAAGATGTAAGCCCAGATCTCTATGCATCCCTTTCATTTACCAAAGCCAATCATATGTTTCCATTTCTTTGTAAGGTATTTTCAAGGGAAAAAGAATACCAGAAGTTGGGAGTAAAATTCTTCAATAAACCATTCAAATATTTTATTAAAGAACTGGACAAGCTGCACGTCACAAACACTATTCAATATGCTGTTCTTGTCTCATGTCTACTTAATAACAGCAAATTATCAATCGAGTGTTTACCCCACGAAAGCATGCAGGAGATATTTAATAATTGTAGGGTAAATCGAGGTACCTCAGATGAACAAATAAAAGATGTCATTTATCACATGTCAGAAACCTACTTTACCAAGTTAGATACTGAATATACATTCACACATGACTTTATGTTTGAAGTTATCGCCTATCATTATGGTCGTAAAAATAAACATCAAATATTAAAGTATTTATCGAGCAGCCATATAGCAAATAAAGTCACAGTATGCAAACAAGCTTCGAATGAGGATCTTTGCATTCACATAAGTGAAGATATGTATTTACCTCTCGCCGAAAGACTCTATACAGATATCCAGTCTATGAATCTATTTGATGTCTTCATGAACAAGTCACTGCTACACGGTCCATTTCGTGATGTTTTCGAAGGAATGTTAAAAACAAAACCCTTTCATGAATTCGAATCATTGATTTTAAGGAAACACAAGAATAATCCTCAGAAAACATTTTCTTTCAATAAACTTATTCAAAAACAGTCTGACATTACTGAACGTAGGCGTTTATATCTGCTGTTTGGTGATGTATGTGATGTGGAATCTGGCTCTGAACATAGTGTTAGGGTAATAAGCTGGATAATTAACTACGGTCACACTCATCTTCTTCAGGAAATAGTCAACCATGTTAAAGATAAAGAACATAGCATTAGTTTGATATTTGGCTCCAATGTCATGGAGAACACACGTTTACTAGTACTTGGATGTTTAAGTAACAATTTAGATATGGTGGAACTGATACTTAAATATGTAGACCCAAAGTGTATGGACATGGATTTAATGTCCTGTGGTACATATTCTTACACTGAGACACATTTTCATAGACTACTGACGGTAGCATGTGAAACAGGTAATCTGTGTATCGTGAAAGCATTGCTGAGAAACCATGCTGATGTAAATAAATGTGATCATTCGAAACAATCACCACTGTTAATAGCATCATGGTATGGACACTGTAATGTTGTTAATTTTTTACTTAGTTCTGGTGCAGATGTCAATTTATGTAATAAAGATGGACAATCACCATTGTGTAGAGCATCATGGTATGGACACTGTGGTGTTATTAAATGTTTACTAAGTTTTGGTGCAAATGCCAATTTACCCAACCAACGAGGACTAACACCATTGTTAATAGCATCACAACATGGACACTGTGATGTTGTTAAATGTTTACTTAGATTTGATACAGATATTAATTTGTGTAAAGAAGGAGGAAAATCACCATTGCGTGTAGCATCAGAGGAAGGACACTGTGATGTTGTTAAATGTTTACTTACTTCTGGTGCAAATATCAATCTGTGTGACAATCGAGGACATTCACCATTGTTTATAGCATTAGAGAAAGGAGACTGTGATATTGTTAAATGTTTACTTAGTTCTGGTGCAGATGTCAATTTACGTGATAAATGTGGACAATCACCATTGTATATAGTATCAGAGGAAGGAAAATGTGATTTTGTTGAATGTTTACTTAGTTCTGATGCAGATATCAATCTGTGTGACAATCGAGGACATTCACCATTTTTTGCAGCATCAAAGCGTGGACACTACGATGTTGTTGAACGTTTACTTAGTTCTGGTGCAGATGTCAATTTACGTGATGAATGTGGACAATCACCATTGTATATAGCATCAGAGGAAGGAAAATGTGATTTTGTTGAATGTTTACTTAGTTCTGATGCAGATATCAATCTGTGTGACAATCGAGAACATTCACCATTGTTTGCAGCATCAAAGCGTGGACACTATGATGTTGTTGAACGTTTACTTAGTTCTGGTGCAGATGTCAATTTACGTGATGAATGTGAACAATCACCATTGTATATAGCATCAGAGGAAGGAAAATGTGTTGTTGTTGAATGTTTACTTAGTTCTGATGCAGATATCAAGCTGTGTGACAATCGAGGACATTCACCATTGTTTGCAGCATCAAAGCATGGACACTATGATGTTGTTGAACGTTTACTTAGTTCTGGTGCAGATGTCAATTTACGTGATGAATGTGGACAATCACCATTGTATATAGCATCAGAGGAAGGAAAATGTGTTGTTGTTGAATGTTTACTTAGTTCTGATGCAGATGTCAATTTACGTGATGAATGTGGACAATCACCATTGTATATAGTATCAGAGGAAGGAAAATGTGATTTTGTTGAATGTTTACTTAGTTCTGATGCAGATATCAATCTGTGTGACAATCGAGGACATTCACCATTGTTTGCAGCATCAAAGCGTGGACACTATGATGTTGTTGAATGTTTACTTAGTTCTGATGCAGATATCAATCTGTGTGACAATCGAGGACATTCACCATTGTTTGCAGCATCAAAGCGTGGACACTATGATGTTGTTGAATGTTTACTTAGTTCTGGTGCAGATGTCAATTTACGTGATGAAGATGAACAATCACCATTGTCTATAGCATCACAGGAAGGACAATGTGCCATTGTTGAATGTTTATTTAGTTCTGGTGCAGATATCAATTTGCGTGACAAAGGAGGACAATCACCCTTGTTTGTAGCATCAACACAAGGAAAATGTGATGTTGTTAAATATTTACTTCGTTCTGGTGCAGGTATTAATGTGTGTGATTTCCATGGACGATCACCATTGCTTGTAGCATCAAAGGAAGGAGAATGTAATGTTGTTGAATGTTTACTTAGTTCTGATGCAGATACCAATTTACATGACCAACTAGGGAGATCACCATTGTTTATAGCATCAGAGGAAGGAGAATGTAATGTTGTTAAATGTTTACTTAGTTCTGGTGCAGATATAAATTTGTGTGATGAAGATGGACACTCACCATTGTTCATAGCATCATGGAAAGGGGAATGTGAAGTTGTTGAATGTTTACTTAGTTATAGTGCAGATATCAATTTGTGTGATAAATGTGGACAATCACCATTGTTTGTAGCATCAATGTATGGATACCTTGATGTTGTTACATATTTACTTAGTTCTGGTGCAGATTTTACTTTGTGTGATGAAGATGGTCAATCACCATTGATTGCAGCATCATCTTCTGGGAACTGGGATATTGTTAGGTTACTCAAAACACATACAGCCTGATGCTATGAATATGATAGTAATGCATAGCCTAATCCATGTCAATATCCAGAAGAAAATATAATCATTCAAAAGAGAAGCAGGTAGAAGAAAAAGAAGTAATTATCTACCAAAAGTACAAGAAGGAAAAGAAGAAACAATTTTCACAAGAAGAAATTAGAGAGGCAAGAGAATACTTTTGATATTGATACAGCACATAGAGCCTTAAATGATGAAAATGATAGTAATGCATAGCTTAATCCATGTGAGTATTGAATATCCAGAGGACAAAATAAGTCATTCAAAAGTGCAAGAAGGAAAAGAAGAAACAATTTTCACAAGAGAACAGGAAGAAAAAGAAGAAATAATTCACATTAGAGAGGCAAGAGAAGAATAAGATAAAACAAATTGAGGGAAGAAAAGAAATAGTAGAAAAGGAAGAACTAATTAACATCATAAAGGAGAAAGAAGAAATAATTAACATCATAAAGGAGAAAGAAGAACTAATTAACATCATGAAAGAGAAAGAAGAAATAATTCACATTAGAGAGGCAAGAGAAGAATAAGATAAAACAAATTGAGGGAAGAAAAGAGGAAGTAGAAAAGGAAGAACTAATTAACATAATAAAGAGAAAGAAGAAATAATTCACATTAGAGAGGCAAGAGAAGAATAAGATAAAACAAATTGAGGGAAGGAAAGAGGAAGTAGAAAAGGAAGAACTAATTAACATCATGAAGGAGAAAGAAGAAATAATTAACATCATAAAGGAGAAAGAAGAACTAATTAACATCATGAAAGAGAAAGAAGAAATAATTCACATTAGAGAGGCAAGAGAAGAATAAGATAAAACAAATTGAGAGAAGGAAAGAGGAAGTAGAAAAGGAAGAACTAATTAACATAATAAAGGAGGAAGAAACAACAGTAGAGATAAACGATCCAGCTTCCTTTTACATATCAGTTTTTGATGATAATATTCCCTCATAGAAACGATGTTTGGTTCGTCTTTACCTCCAATTGTTTGTGGAGGACGTATGTCTTGTTTGCACATGGTGGTGTCCAATGCATATTGTGTTGTGTTTTTGTTTTGTTTTTTCTTCGTCTTGTATGCCTTGTGTTGCTTGTTTCTCTGGACTGTTCTTTTTTTTATTGCCCCTTCGGTATTCTATAACATATAATTAATTATCTGCACAACTCCTTTGGAGATAATAGTAAGGAGAAATAAAACGGATGTTGTACAGCTGTTGATCCAGGAAGAAAATAAATGCCAGAGGTATCGGGGAAATTACCATTTGTAAAAAAAAAATGTACTTATGGATTGAAAAGATTAGAATTTTGTATAAATGAACAAACTGGTAAGGAAGACTCTCAGACACAAGATCGTCATTTACCACATTCACTGTGGCACATAATAACTGAAAGTAACAATGACTACTTGACTCATCTGTTAAAGATTGGATTGGATGCAATAAAACGTGAATATAAAGGTAACACGCTACTCTACAAAATATTGAATAGACCTTGTTGGATTTCAATTTCAAACATTTGATGGAACACTTTGGAGATGTTAATGTTGGAGAAACTAACTGGATTTCCTTGTTAGAAATCAAGAGAGGACTGGTACGTCAAATAGAGAAGTATAAGTGGTGGATAATATACTACCTAATGAACCATATAGCCATGGTTACAATACCTTGTCCGAGTTTGGAAAACACGTCGGAAGAAATTCGATCTAATAGACCATATCCAAGTTTTGGTATTTGGTTGTATCATTTCAATTTCGAAATTGCAATGGACCGTAAAACACATTTTATTTTTT
>MJUT01050680.1:114693-124806 GCA_002080005.1 Gigantidas platifrons | reverse complement strand
GTCACTTTTTTTCTCCAAAGGTGACCTCTTAATACAGGTTTAAATGTATACTGTCATTGACCAAGATATAGCTTTTTTGGTACCTCCTTTATGTTTTACCTGTTAAGCCTTGGGGAAATAGTAGTTGACTTCATTTGGACCGAAAATTCCAAAGGGGCAGCAAAGAGATACTTGTATAATTCTATTTTTTTATTAAAATATAATCATCCATCAATTAATGTGACTTTTTCAGCAGCAATAAACACAATATATATGTGGTGTCTTAAAATATAAAGTTTATGTGTATATTCAAGGTTCTTGTCCATTTCCCATTTATTAATCCTCACACACATTAACTTTATATTTTAAGAGACTGTACTAATATCATATATATAAAAATCTGAAATCAAAAGTAGCGAATTGGATGACTCCATATTTTGTAATGTCTATTTACCCGGTGATGTGGACCATTGATTTGTGCCAGGTGTGGGGATCTTATATTAACCTGACCTACATAGATTCCTTCACCTTTTCAAATGATTGAATGTTATATAAACATGACCTATAGTGTACATATATTTTGGGGATGTGTCAGATGTTTGAATGTTATATAAATTTTGTCTGTGACTGATGCTTGAATCTTGTATTCCCCCGTCAAAGCTTCATATATATTGGCTCTGTGACAAATACGGGAAATGATAATAAACTAATTTGCCAATTATTGTAAAATCTGCTTTCATATGATTATCTATATTGTTATGAAGATGTTGATATTTTTACATACTAATGATATGTGTTACAGTATGAAAAGAAGTTCTGTGATTATTTTATAGTTTTGTATGTTATTGTTTGTTTATTGATACATTTCTGTTCATCCATCATCTACCCTCCCTTTTTTGTTTGTTATCCACTATAGTCATATGTGATAAGATAATTGTTATTTCATATTCAACTAATTTGTGTCATTTTCATTCTTTTGTGATAATTTGACTGTTAACTTTGTCAATTTTATATTTCCATAACAACTCACAGATATATATTTAAATTTGGTAATTCTGTATTGGTCTTAAAATGTAACTTAGGCTATATATTAGACAGCTCAAAAATATAATTTTAACACTGTTGTTGGGTGAAATTTTCAGATGTATGTAAACATCCTAGGAAAATGAATATTAGTTTAACCCACAGAAGTAGCTCGGCTTGAATTATGATATATTTCGTGGTTGTTTTGTATCTGACCTATCTTGTAGTTGTGGTGCAGCCATTGAAAATGTAAAACATTTCTCTATGAATTGTCTAATTAACTTACAAGCCAGAACTACATTGATAGGTAATCTCAACAGGATGACAACCTGATACAATCTACATATCAAATTTCTGTCTAATTTACTTACAAGCCAGAACTACATTGATAGGTAATCTCAACAGGATAACAACCTGATACAATCTACATATCAAATTTCTGACGGGTGTTAATGTTAAGTATGTCTTCCAAACAAAGCTTAGAAGAATTAGTGTTTTTATTACGTTTACTATTATTTTTATTATTATTATTATCATGTTCACTGTAACACGTGAAGATTGCCATGGTAACCATGAAAGGTAAAACAAAGTTTTGTTCCGATTGTAATGAAACTTCATATGAATGTTTTTGGGAAGTGTAGTTGTGCATTTATGATAAAATATTTCAAAATGGCCACCGTTGTCATGATAACCATGAAAGTTAAAAAATATTGTTTTTATCTGATTGTAATGAAACTTCACAGGAACGATCCTTGGGAGGTGAAGATGTGTATTCAAGGTTGAAAATCATTATTATTATTTTATTTTTATTATTATTTTATTATTTTTTATTTTTATACCATATAAGATTGAGAAAGGATCAACATTTATGTTGAAATTAGATGTAAATTTGTAAAAATGTAACTTGGAGTTTGATGAATTACATGATACATGTTTAATATGTTTTTTTTTTATTATAAAACCGGTACTCTTGTTTCCTCCACTACTAAAACTGACCGCCACAATATAACTGAAATATTGTTGAAAGTTTAAACACTATAATCCTATCCCTCCATATAATATTTTATTATTTCTTTCTCTAACACGTGAAGTAGTCTACTGTGGTTCGCCGTAGGTCCAATGATTTTGGGGTGTGGTATCATGATACATCTATGTACCTAGTTGTACATAAAGGTTTAAAATTTTGCACTAGGGCTCCTTTTTTGGTATATTGTGAGGGGCCTAAATTAGTTATTATAGAATCCTATTTGGTCTGATTGCATTTAAGCTTCCCTGGAATGATCCTTGGGATGTGAAGAAGTTCATTCGGGGTGAACATTTTGAAAATGGTCACCCTTCCCATCATAACAATAAATGTTCAAACGATATTTGAATTAGGAATTTCAAAACATTGAATATCAAGTTCTCACTAGCTGAGTTATCTTGGTATATTTTGTATGAACAAAATTGTATTGTATATAAATATGTTTTTGATTATATTAAATGTTCAAAAAAGATTCCTTATTGTATAACTGGAATTTAATTAGGTGAACATGCACATCATCATATGAATCCATCTTAATTTTATTTTTCCTTCCATTTTGTTTGTTGTTTGTGAATATTGATAACATTATGGATTTGTTATTAGTGTTATATATAGTAATACATGGTTTTTATGTACTTCATTAATTTAACAAATTGTAATTTTGAAAAGACGTCATAAGAAGAGTTTGAAGATACCAAAGGGAGGTAATCAGAATCTGTATAATTCAAAAAAGAACAGACAACAGAATGGCCGAAAGAAAAAGTACAAACAATGATCTACAAAACATACATAAGTTTGTTTAGCTTGTGTCTAATCTATTTTGTCTATTTAATAAGATAATGTGATATGTTTAAGCTAATTATTTACACTACAGACAAATAACATTATTAGATAAATAAAACATTTGTTCCTGTACTCTTTCTAATTGAGCAGTCAAATTGTAATGACTGGATAATTTTTTGTAATATACTGTCACTGACATAAATATAGCTTTACTGGTAAAGCTCGTCTTTTCCCCGTTTATAAGCCTCGCAACATAAATTCTATATTTGCCGTCGATACACCTATATTGAATATGTAATATACTGTCATTGACCTAAATATAGCTTTTCTGGTACCGCTGTAACGCTTTACATGTTGAGCTTTGGGAAACTGATAACTAAAGCAGTTGACTTCCTGTTGACATAAATTATCAATAGGGATAATTGTTTAATTTTATCATTTAATTCAAATGTCTTGTTCAATAGATAAATATGATTTTGTTCCAGTTTTTAAGCCTTATACACATACACTTTATATTTTAAAGCACTGCACTAATAGTGTCTATTTATATTGTTAGCAATCAGATGGATAATTTCTTATTGTCTTACATATTCAAGGAGATACATGTATAATACATGTTGTATTTCTATGATTTTGATTATCAAATGTAAAACACACAACAGATGTAACTGATATTATACAATTATATTATATAAATATTATACAATACACTTTCTATGTAGTAAATGTGGTGTCATATTGATCAGACACACCAATACTAATGGATGTTTTATTATATAATCTTGTAAGGAAATAAGAGTCGGTGGGGTAGGGTTGGTTATTGGTGTTTAATGACACTTTCAACAATATTTCGGTTATATCGTGGCGTCAGTTTTATTGGCGGTGGAAACTGGAGTACCCGGTGAAAACCACCGACCTGCTGCAAGTCACTGACAAACTTTATCACATAAGGTTGTATCAAAAGGGGTTCGAACTCACAACTTTTGTGGTGATAAGCACTGATTGCACAGGTAGTTATAAATCCAACTACCATACGATCACGACCACAATGGTCCCTGCCCCGGGGTAACTATGTTCACCTGATAAGTGTAGTCAATTCTGTGCATTCTTCATAAAAATTGATAGATTATATATATATTAAGTCTATATTTTGGGTTTTTATTTACACACATTTGCATATTTACAGCGATATTTTAATGAAACCTATACTGCAATGTCTGATCAATGTTTATAACATATTTACTTACGCATATATACAGCGAAACCTGCTTAAACCGAACCCTGAATAAACTGAAATCCTGCATAAACCGAACTTTAAAAAAAGTCCTAACATAGCAAATTATTATTAATTTAACCTGTATAAACAGAACACCTGTCTATTCAGAACACAAAAGTTGATCCCAAGGAGGTTCGATTTAAACAGGTTTCACTGTACAAGCTTAAATAAAATCTTTAATAAAATCTATAGTATATGTATATGACAATGTCTTCATGCAAATTCGTGAGTGTGTGATTATTCTTTAATGCCACATGAACACTTTTTCAGCTATATCATTGCGATCATACAAAGTAAGTCAATTTGTGACCTCCTTTGTTGTGCCAGTGAAAATGATTATATTTGTGCAATTTAGCCTGATGTAGGGTTTACTTTAGAAAAGATAAAAGCAAAATTATTTTATAATTTTTTTAATAATTAAAATCAACAAATATTCATTTACACACAAATCATTACAGAATGACTTTTCTACAGTTGTGATGTAAATTTAAATTCCATAAATTTTAAGTATCATGAATGCCCAAAGCAGTAAAGTATGTCACTTCCACCACAGCTCGCAGGTGTCTACTTTTACATGTCCACTCGTGAATACCACTTTTAATCGGTCAATATTAAAATACTTGGACTTTTGTATTGCTATATATAAATTGACTATATATGAAGCAAAAAAAAAAACAAACAAAAACAGGTCAGTGGTGTAATGGTTAGTGTGCTCGTCTTGATTGCAGTAGACCATGGTTCAGCCCCACGTGGTTTCTGATCCTCTGTTAAACACACAACACTGAGAGGTAAGAGAAAAGACTGTTTGTCTCTAACATAGGATAATGTGTAGAGTGGAGCTACATGTCTCCCCACGGATTGCTGTATCAGAGAGAGAGAGAGAGTGCTATAACTAAGGAGTAAGAGAAAAGAATACTTGGCTCTAACTCAGAATAATGTGTCTGTGTGGAGCTACATGTCTCCCCACGGACTGCTGTGTCCGAGAGAGCACTGTAAAAATCCATCTAAGTATGTTGATCTAGTACAAAGCAGACATCATCATCGTCTCATTGAAATATAACGTGTTCATTTGGCGTTAAACAACAATCACCAACTCACTCAAACATTTATTGCATTAATAATGAATACTTAATTGAAATAAACTTTAGATTCTAGTTGAATATATTGAGTTTAAAGTTTAATATTATTTCTGTATTAAATTGTGTAATTGAAATTACTTTCGATTTATAATAAAATATCATTCTTAGAAATTTATCTTACTTATTTCAAAGTAGAACCCCTGTCCTCCCGCTTGTCTGATCTGGGACTTTATGTTGATTCCTTTCTACCGATTTGTGCCCAAGCATGAGAATATTTACTCACCAGACATAAATTATTCACCTTAGAGATAGACTGTAACAACAGTCCCCGTGTTTCTCTTTCACGGATGCAGATTAACGAGGTTTCTAATTTTAGAGGAAACACCTCTATGCTTAACTTTACATGTATCCATGAGCTGTGCATTCTATTTATAGAATAGACCATTGTTACTCTTTCAGCCTTCTCCTTTTCATAATGACAGAGATTTTCATCGACGACGTAACCATGTTCTAACTAATAATGTACAATCATGTTAAAATCTTAATAAGACCAAATAGTTAACTATTATACCTCAGAACACATGGGGTAGCATTATTGATATGGAACACATGTCAAGTCACTTTTTATAATATAATATCTTCTTTGCAAATGAGCTTTGGTCACCCGTTTTGGCTATTTGGATCATATAGATTGACTAAGAACGCATAATTAACGATTGAGAGCTAACATTTTCTTGGTTTGAAGTTAGGACATGACAATGTGTCTGTATGGAGCGACACTGATGTTTTACATGTAGACCATGTAGACTTTCAGTGAACGAAAGCAAATGAAATCCAGTAGTTAAGCATTTTTAGGTACATTTGTACATCGCTAAATGTCATTACAAATGTATTTGTTATCACTAGGCCATGATATATCTGTGAAATTGCTCACTTGGTGTTAAACAACAATCAATCAAGCAATCAGTGCAAACTTCTGCTTATAAATAAAATATTGATTACTTTGTCACCCTTCGACCTTTTCCACCCTGAGTGTGAGCCCCACCACCAAAGAAGAAATTAAAGATTACTAATCAGAAGCCATAAATCGAAGAATAGAAAATATGGTGGAAAAACGGAAAAGGAAAAGGATTAAAAAAAAACAATGCCCAACAAAATACCATACAGAAAACAAAAGATTTAGGAACGCAAATTTCACCTAAAAAAGTGGTGGTAAAGTGCTTTAAAAAGGTCAGAAGTTCCTGAACCACTATTGGCACCTGTCATGTTGATAAAAAAAAATCCTGTATTAAGTCATGCAAGAAGAAATACAGAATTCTTACTGTGACTAACGGAATATATCCTTGGTCATCTCTGAGAAAGGTTTTGAGGTACCAAAGGGGTAATCAGACAGCAAATCGTGTGACAAACAATACAATGATCAAAACAAAAAAGGGCAAGAAGAGTTTGAAGAATCTGTAAGTCGAAGAAGAACGGACAACACATTAATGGCAAAAGAAAAAAGGGCAAACATTTATTCGTGTTACTCGATCTTTAGTTTTCTGTGTAGTGTTCTGTAGATCGTTGTTTGCCCTTTTGTACTTTTTCTTTTGGTCATGCATTGTGCTGTCTGTTCTTCTAGCTACAGATTATGAATACCCGTTTTGAATCTTCTTCTTCGGTTGTTTTGTTGGAGAACATTGTCTCACTGTCAAACGTTATAATGATATAAATAAGTATGGTGTTAACCTCACCATAGGAGCGGTAAGAAAATGAAAAATACATAATACCACACAGTTCCTAAATCATATAGAAAAAGTGTAGAAAGAGGTGAAATCGATACCCTTATCACACATATACATGACCTCTGACCTGTCTGGCATATTACAGTTAACACACATATACATGACCTCTGACTTGTCTGGCATATTACAGTTAACACACATATACATGACCTCTGACTTGTCTGCCATATTACAGGCACTTTGATAGAAAGCGGCGTGGTTAAACTTGTTTATGGTCCCAAACTTCCCGTCTTTGTGAAATGATACGCTCATGCAAGTGCTTTCAACATGTGAGTAAAATACAAAACCCTCCCTGGTAACAGAACATACAACATTATTATAAAGAAAGCTATAAGCTTGAACATTGTATATCATATATTTTAATTTTCGTTACACGGAAGTTGTCATACGTATAATATGAGTTCTATTAAAAAGAGCCCGGATGGCATCAATCATTATTTGAATATTACACAGTGCACAAGGCCATCGTTAGACATTATAGTGAAACAATAGTCAACTTTGAACCAAAATCTAATTGCCGATACCATCGTTCCTCAACTATGTTTTTCAACAAGGTGTTGATATCTTCAGAAAATCTGGTTGAAAGACAAGATAAGACCGTTCTTTAACGATGATAAGCACTAATTATCTCCCTTTAGTAGACAGGACAATCACTTCGGATGATTACACAAAGCCTCATCTAACCTTCATTTTAAGAGGTTTCATGACACAAGAGAGTGGTTATTTATACACTTCTGTGGTTTAGTCTGTCACATGATTTGAATTCAATAGAGAATGCATTGGACTTTATATCTCATAGATCAACCTACGAAATCAACGTTGTCCTCACATTGCTGAGCAAACATTATCTTGCAGGAAAGGCGACAATAACCAAAGGAATTAAGCAGTGACACACTTCGAGGAAGGAAAATGCCATGGCGGTACCTTAAACATACATTTAATAGTCATACTTGTTTGTGAGGAAATGTGGACTATTACAGTACCCAACATAAACATTCGAAAACTTTGAAAAAGTGACAACTCGTCCGTTTCCCCTAAATGTAAAAATACACAATGCTAAATTTGAATGAAAGTTTAACATTTTCATTCTATCTCCTCCCCCCCCCCCCAGGTCTATCATGCATCATAATCCATCCTTTGGATTTAATGACTTCACTTATTGTTCATTTGAAACCCCGTGGCCTAATCTATTAGGAAATATTATCTAAAATTAGAATAGGAATTTTACTTATCCGTAAATGTGCTTGTATAAATATAGGACGGTGCTTACATTTTGTCCAAGTGTATATTTATTATGAGTACATGATAGATATAATATGATATTATTTGTATAAACAGTTTTATCCTGCATATGTTCTATTTGAGTAGTCAAATTGCATTGACTGGATTTCATTTTTTTACCTTAATTTAGCTTGTTTGTGTCCATATTCATACAATCTTATTCATGCTAATAGCAACTTACATGTGTCGACTCTATATAACTCAAATTTTATTGAAAATAAATATGCTAGCAGAAACGTAAAAAGGGGAGGGGGTAAATCCGTTCCACGGGCGTCTGTTGGATTAATAGAACAAAGAGAGATACATCTAACAACATGTATGACTGAACAGTGTCTTTCTTACAAAGGGCCGTCGTGGTCGTGATCATGTGGTATTTAGAATTACAACTATCTGTATAATCAGTGCCTATCACCACTAAAGTTACGAGTTTAAATCCCGCTCATTGCGAGGTGTACTCCATACAACATTATGTGATCAAGTTTATTGTTGACTTGCGGCAGTTCGGTGGTTCTCGCCGGATATTCCGGTTTCCTCTACCAATAAAACTGAGTGCCACGATATAAATTAAATAATTGTTGAAAGTGGCATTAAGTACGACAAAGTGATCTTCGATACACATATATTTAGTTTCTTATGCGTTGAACAAATATTAAGCAATTGCATGTCCCTGATTAAATATACATGTATTTATATTTCTAATGTTAACATGACTGTTTTTTATGCTATGGGTCTGTCGTCGTCGGTCTGTTTCCATGTAACAACTTAAAGGTTCTAGTTGATTGGTGCCTCTGCATTGTTCACACAAAGATCCATCTGGCACAGAATGAAGGTTGGTATAGATGTAAGGTACTGTAGCCCTATCAAATATACAAGCAGAAAAGGGGTGTGTTAGTATTTTTGCTTTCTTTTTGTAGATGTAGATTTTATTGTTGTTAACCCGATTTCGACATAAAAGGGGAATTACAAAATTCTTACTTTCTTGCTCATCTGACCTAAAGTGGGCTATTTCCAATACTTGGTGCTCGACATCCTAAAACATTTACCTTTCAATCCACTCTTCACTAACCACTGGTCCACTTGAAATCAAACTTGGTAGAAATGTTTCTTGGGGGGGGGGGGTGGTCTTCAATATTTTATATGATTTTCGTTTCACTTTGGAAATATACCGGTAATATGGCTGCAAGAACCAATTATGCTTTTCGATTCGATGAAATTTAAAAAATCTTCTAACCATCGCAGGACATTGAAGTATATGGAAGCATGAGAAAAAAATCAGGACAAACGGAATGATTTTTTAAAAGTGTTTATTGAATATTGTGCGTATTTTTTAGTTAACAGTAATTTGCTCAACAGGAAAATATAGAAATTGTATGAAATAAAACATAAGATGGAATTTGTGAGAATAATCGTTAAAAGCCAAAGTTACACGTATATTTATTAATGCAAGAAAACATTTTTTCTCCAAAAGATATTGCCAGTATGTGCTTTTCAATAAATAAATACAAATAGTTAATATGTGCACCTATTTTCTCACAGCGGACCAACAAAGTTAGGTAATGAAAAGCAACGAACGTCATTTTTTTTTCTTAAAAATACAGAACTTACGACGTATCATTGTATTTTAATGCATATCTTAGAAACACACACACAAAAAGAATAAAGCTCAATAAACAAAGCATGCAATGGACTTAAGGTGCAATGTGGTGATTTCAGGAGAGAAAAAAAACATGTTCCAAAGCTGTATTATGTAAATTAAAGTGAACGAATCGAATAGTAATATCGCAACGTCACTCATTTTCGACGGTTTGTTTCACGTGATAAAATCTCTGATTATTTTGATGGCTTCATTTGTTAGAGGTTATATTGTGATGCTGCANGTGATAA
>MJUT01050680.1:12838-30812 GCA_002080005.1 Gigantidas platifrons | reverse complement strand
TGACCCATGGGTTCTTGAAATTCGTGGTTTTTACAAAATGCAGTGACCCATGGGTTCTTGAAATTCGTGGTTTCAAACAATACAGACCAACAATCTATTGGAAAATTATATTTCGTTCGATTTTAATTTTCGTGGTTTAAGTGAAACACGAAATTCACGAAATTTGGAACACCACGATTAATAATGATTTCACAATATCTTTCGAGCAAGCACCCATCCCTTAGCTTTAATTATTAAATCGACAAAAAGGGTGCTTATTCATCACGAAGAAAAGGTTGAAGATACCAAATAGATAATCAGACTCTGTTAATTTGACGAACAGACAATAGAATAACCAAAGAAACACAATGATCTACAAAACATTACAAGAAACTGAAGATTGCGCAATATGATCCCCTAGAAAACCGGGGTGAACTCAAGTGCTCCGAAATAATAAACAAATCCTGCTCCATTAGTGGTACTCGTTGTTTTGTGTTACTCTTGTATAAAAACTATGATGACTGGATATGGATAAACAAGTCCATTCTTTTAAAACACCCTATGTTTATCATAATAGCCAAGGTTAAACCTTGTCACCGTGATAGTGCACGCCGTGGATCCATAATTTTATTTTTGGGACCGAAACTAGCCATAGTTATTTTTATCATAATATCCAAGGTAAAACCTTGTCCCGGTGATGGTGCACGACGCGGATCCATAGTTTTATTTTTGGGGCCGAAACTAGCCATAGTTATTTTTATCATAATATCCAAGGTCAAACCTTGTCCCGGTAATAGTGCACGCCGCGAATCCATATTTTATTTTGGGGCCGAAACTAACCATAATCAATTTGCTGTGTTGAAATAAGATCCCGTCGTTTACACTAGCAACTTTAGATATATCTTTGGTGAGATCGGTTTAAACAAGATCGTTCTTGTCCTAGTGAATTGATTGATTTTATTGATTTTTTGTGTTTTAACGCCACTTTCAGCAATATTTCAGCTATATCATGGCGACCAGTTTTAGTGGTAAAGAAGCCGGAGTACCCGGAGAGAACCACCGACCATGGGCAAGCAACTGGTAAACTTTATCACTTGCGGCTGCGAGTCGAATGCACTCTTTTTTGCAATTTACAAAGCCGGGCGCGAACCCACGCCGTATTGGTGAAAGGCTTGTATGAGTTGTTAGGTAATCCAACGTACCTAACTCATTGAGCCCCTGTCCCAGTGTAAAGGCTTAAGTATCATATGTCTGAATTGTTACATGTGTATATATTATACCATTAAAATCTTTGTAGAAAAGATCAAACACAAAGTGTAATAACAGTTGTGACCGTATTGAAGGGATATAAATAGATGTACTAGTATATGATTGGTTGGTTTATGGTGTTTAACGTATCTTTCAACAATATTTCAGTTATGTCGTGGCGATCAGTTTTATCAGTGGAGGAAACCGGAGTACCCGGATGAAACTACCTTTGGCAAATCATTGACAAACTGTATCACATAATGTTGTATCGATTACACCTCGCCAGATCGGGGTTCGAACTCACAACGCTAGTACTGGTTATATGAGAATATACTAATCAGTCATGATCTGTAATGTGAGATGGGACAATTCCACAAAAAGATTCACATTTTAAATTAAGAAACAATCATGTGAGAAAAACAAATCTGAAGATAGTGTTCAAAATTAAACAAACATATATATATATATATAAACGTCTAAAATGGTTTGTAAAACAACATCAAGTACACAAAACAAAGTGATAAAGAATTAAACACTTTGTTGAATGACAAAATTTTCGTCCCACCGAGAGACTTTATCAATGTCTAATTAAATAAAATGTCTAACCAATATAGCGACTTTACAATTTCAAAAAAAGTTTTTGACGGTCAATGTGCGGTACAAAAGACCCAGATGTTAACTGTGTCATATCAAAATACATATATAATAGAATTGAAATCCCACATATAAATTAATAAAAATAAAATAACAATAATAGAAATAAACAATAGGGCTATGTACACATTTAAATAAATGTAAAATTAGAAATAAAATGAGACATTATTGGTTAATGTATCAAATAGCACTGTCAAAAATATTTTTGAAAACGGTATGATACCCAAACTCATTGGGCCAATTGAGCAGACTGGATGTCCTAATACGACTGGAGGAGACCAACAAAAAATAGGAGTCAAGAGAGTATATTACTTTTTCTCATTGATTCCATTCGGTGATAAGGTCTTAAATTTTCTAATCCAGAAGCTTTACCTTTCCTGTCTGCTTTTATCATCCCACTTGGGGTTATGGTCAATTATCGTAACCTTCAGTTTGCCGAAAGAATAATGGTGGCCCGTCGATCTGAGATGTCTGCTGAGTGGAAGGTCGGGTTTGCAATTTGCATCGCTTCTATGGCCATTCAAGCGTTTACTAAGTTGCTGTTTAGTTTCTCCGATGTATTGAACGCCACAAATTGCACATTCCAGGAGGTAGATAATATTTTCTGTCTTGCAGTTGGCATTGCAGTATATGATGAATTCTTCTCCTGTATGTGTGCTGCTGAATTTCTGTGTGCATTGGAAGATTTTGCATGTTATACATCGTCTCGATTTACATTTTTGACATTGACCATTGTACGCAGATCGAGGGGAAATGTCAGCTCTCACCAAGATATCTTTCAAACTTTTGGGTTTCCTGAAAGCCAAGGCGGGTGGGTGGTTCTTTGAAGATTTTGCACAGTTCTGGGTGTTTTTGTATTGCTGTCCAGTGCTCACGAACGATGTTGGATAAATTAGTTAGCACAGGATGGTATGTGATGACAAATGGCACTCTGTTGTTCGTGTTCTTTTCTTTATATTGGATGAGGTCTTTTCTTTGCTTTGTTAAAACAATGGTTAATGATCGCATTGTGGTAACCCCTCTTTTTTAATGACATTTCAGTTCCCCAAGCCGTTTTTTTGGTAGTTTGTTCATTGGAGGAGATGCGTTTGATTCGGAGAGCTTGGCTGTACGGAATACTTTTGGTGCAATGCTTAAGATGACAACTCTGTGGGGACAGGTACTGGTGTTTATCTGTCGGTTTGTTGTATATATGTCAGTTGACATAATACCATTTTCACAGGTTGTGTAAGTATCCAGAAAGGAGATGTTATTTCTGGATGTTTCATGAGTGAATTTTATAGTCGGGTGAACATTGTTGGCATGGTGGAAGAAACGATTGAGGTTTTCTTCCGACTCGGTCCACTTCATGTCAACGTCGTCTATGAAACGAAACCAGGAAAGTGGCTTGTGGGGTGGAGATTGTATAATTAGTTTTTCAAGTTTCCCCATGAAGATGTTGGCGTATGAAGGTGCCATCTTTGTTCCCATAGCTGTTCCGTTGATTTGTAAAAAATGCTCTCCATTAAATGTAAAATTGTTATGCTTCAGTACCAATGTGAGCAACTGGACAAGTCATACCGTTGGTGGTTCTTTAACGGCTCTTTGGTCCCAGGTCTCTCGACATGTTATATGTTTTTGATTATATTAAATGTTCAAAAATATTCCTTAACGTACATGCATATAACTGAAATTGAATTGGGTGAACATGCACATCATATGAATCCATCTTAATTTTACTTTTCTTTCTGTTTGCGAATATTCATCATTGATTCGTTATTAGCGCTATATATAGTAATTGCGTGCCTTTTATGAACTTCTTTAATGTAACAAATTGTAATCTGGAGAAGACTTCATAAGTTTGTTTAACTTGTGTCTAATCTATTTTGTCTATTTTATTGGCAAATAAAATATGTTTAAACTAAAATGTATTTTGGTAATTTCGGATTAATAAATTCTTACTATGCAGCTGTAGAATAAATCATATACTACCCTCGTGTTCAATTTATTACAAACTGAGTGAAAATATACCTGTAAAATTAAGAAATTTCTTTCTAAATCAATTTTTGTCTGCCAAAGAATGGCAAAAACTAGCAAGATCGCTAACAGAAAAACTCTCCCCACAATGGCATTAGAATGCATCTTCTGCAGTCTTAGCTTACGAAAAAAACCACTCGAGCTCATCGGAGTTTCGGATCGTGCCTGTCCGTCCGCAGGACCTTCCTCGGTTGATGTATAGCCCTTGTAGGCGCTATTTAAATAGCCACCCAGATTTTCTTTATTGTTGAGGTTTTAAGTAATATGATGTAATATATTAACAGTATTCCCATAAACCATTTTCGATAGCTTGTTTGTGTAAAAATAAGCACTTCAATAGACAACTTATAATTGCTGTGTTTCATATTTAGAATACATCATCAGTCCAAAATACAAAACCTTTAAAATCACAATCCGCACAGACTACCATAATGTCTGTGTGAAAGTGAAATAAATTAATGCTTAGAACTTTGACAATTTATTCATTTGCTAAAAGTGAAACTTAAGTGAATGAACATAATAGACATTTTGCACATTTTCCGATTTGATTCTAAAATTATCCTTTTTAGTCCGTTTTTTTTGTTGGCAACTATGAATATTCCGGTCAAAGTTCATAATGCTTAAGACTTTACAAGAATCGGATGACGGAAAGCATTACGTATATTTTATTGTTTTTAATCTGCCAAGAAATCGTTGTTTTCGGTGTTTGTGGCGGTTATCAGTATGTACAATCAATAATGTATAGTGACAGAGCTGGCTCAATCATTGGTTGAAAAATGGGGGATGTCGTACTCGAATAACAGTGTCAGAGTACTAATTCAATGGTGCAAATTAATTGTTAGAACCTGTGCATGACATTTGAGCGGGAAAAAAAACGACATAAGAGCGGAAAAAAAATAATCATTTGAGAGGATTTACCTGTCCAAAAAAATGTTCATTTGAGCTGATTGACCTTGAAAAAACTGAATTATAATTAAAATTTATTGCAAAAAATCCTATATATTTTAAATAAAACTAGAAGCAAAAATTAAGAAAATGAGCTCCACTCAGGTTTATCTAACAGACAGACGAACGCATCAGGATGGTTGTGTTCTTTTTACGCCAGTTTATACTCCGATGAGTTGCATTCACGGTGATCATTCGCTTAGAACAGTTTGAAGATATCTACAATCAATAATGTATAGTGACAGGGCTGGCTCAATCATTGGTTGAACATGGGGGAGGGGAGTGGGGTGTCTACTCGAATAACAGTGTCAGATCACTAGTTCAATGGAGAACATTAATAGTAAAAAGGTTTGAAAATACCGTTCAATGGTGTGAACTCAGTGTCAAACGTATATATTTATGTAAACAGATTTGATATAAACTCAATTATTTTATTGTATGCTTTATGAATCCAGTATATCCCAAAGTTGAATTGAGTATACCAAATTAAGTTTTAGTGGATACTTAGGACGGGTGTCACTAGTGGAGCAGGAACTGCTTACCCTTCCGGAGCACCTGAGTTCACCCCCGGGTTATAGTGGGGTTCGTGTTACTCGATCTTTTGTTTTATATGTATGTTTGTAGATCGTTATTTGTCCTTTTTTTAATTTTCTTTTGGCCATTGTGTTGTCTGTTCTTCTTCGATATACGGATTCTGAATAACCCTTTGGTATCTTCAAACTCTTCTTAGTATGTGCAAAAAATTGTGCACAGTAGAAAAAAAAACCATTTCCTGAAGGTTTCTAACTCCCCCACACCCACAATAAACAGTAGTTAATGATACAAATCATATTTTACAAAAAGATAAATGTGTTTGTCTTCTTACATTACCGACCTTGAAGTCAATTCTTAATAGATCATTAAAGAAATATACCTTTCTATGTCCAAAACCGATATTATTAATAGGTTCCCAGTAGAGATCAATGGGTCTGTGTTTCAATGGGTCTGTGTTACACAAGTATACTCCCTTTTCACTACAGGCCATTTAATTCGTGCATCCAAGTTCATTGGGTTTGTCTTAGATTAATTGACATTTTTTTGTTACATATCATTAAAATCATGCAGTTTTCAATGGGCTTGTATTACATGATTAGACATTTTTTAACTACCAACCGTTAATATCATGCAGTATTCAACGGGCTTGTGTTACATGAATGTATTCTTTTACTTTGATATTTTTTAATGGTTTATATAGCAGAATATATAAGCAACAGCTAAGAACTATGAAATAATACACGCAGAAACGTGATATTGCACACTTTAAACAATCTGGACTGTAGATTTATTACTCTCAGAGATCCGAGCAATTATCAACGACCTAGATTTCATGTTACAAATCATTTATACCACGGTTTTTCGAGCTAAACAATATAATGCTTCGCGGAAAATCGTGGTATAAATAGTACATATTTCATAATAGTAAAAAACTATTCTTATGAAACAGAAAGCAAGCCTGAAAGTTGATGTTGATCATCGTAAATATTGAATTAATTGTTGGATATTTTGAAAAAAAACATTTGACATATTTTGTTTTCAAAAACATGCTCTCAACATGAAATTTTTAGTTCTTAATGTATCTTGTAACTGTCGGTCCTTGGAAAAAATGTTGAAATTGTCATAAATATATTCATGATAGGTATATTTGTGCATTTGCAGATTTGTAGTTATACTCTATTTATTATATATAGACATTATATATGAATTAATATAATTTTCACAAGACTAAAAGGGCTTAATTTATTCTCAGAAAATGCCTAAAATATTTATTTTACTATTTATTTGCTTAATGTTGAGATTTATTATATCTTGTGCTACTTACCTGAAAAATCAAATTGTCATTCCACCAGTGCAGGATTTAGGACAAATGAGGCCCTGTGCTAGTTAAGTTATGGGGTCCCTTAATAGGACCCTGAAGGAGGCAGACCCGGTAGGCCTATACAAGTAGTCAGGCATACGAAACAGAACGCCTTCAAATTTAAAATTGCACCACATGTGCAAAAATCCATCGCAGGAAGATGGGACCACCGGGCCAACGGGGCCCTGTGCGTCCGCACCCCTAAGCACAATGGTAAATCCGGCGCTGAATTCCACGTAAGAAAGACGGACGAGTTTGAAGAGGGTTTAATCTTTATACATTACAATGTGACATGTCTAAAACAAGCATACTTCATACCTACCTTTTTTGTTCGGAATATACAGGTGTTCGGTTTATTCAGGTTATATAAAGGAGGATTCTCTAAATTTGAATTTTTATTTAAAGTTCGTATAATGCAGGATTCTGATTTATTCAGGATTTGGCTGTAAATTAATTTACGTTTTACAAATAGATAAAGTCGTTTGACATTTTACAAATAGATAAAGTCGTTTGACATCTTACAAATAGATAAAGTCGTTTGACATTTTACAAATAGATAAAGTCGTTTGACATCTTACATTTCTGACTTTGAGGTAAATTCTCAATAGATCAAATGAAGATTGAAAAAAATAGATCTTTCTATTTCCCAAACTGATACTACAAGTAGCTTCCTAGTAGAGATCAATGACCTTCTGTTACATAAATAGACATATTGTGGAACAAATCGTTTAAATAGACCTGTATTCAATGGGTTGTGTTGCATTAATAGGTCATTTAAAAAAAAAAAAAAAATTAATCTTGCAGTATTATATTTCCTGTCACCAAGGAAATTGCTCCCAATGTTGGACAAAGTGGGCGAGTTTTTTTGGGGGAAAAGGGGGGGGGGGCGTGGAAGAAGGTGGATATCATTCATATTTTGGTTCAACCAGCATCATAGAAGGGCATGTTTTTGCTTCCTTGTTTTTTAATAAAAAAAAACAATTGAAGATACTAAAGTGGTAATCAGATGGCGTAAGCCGAAATAGGACAGACAATACAATGGCCAAAAGAAAAGGGACAAAAGGACGAACAATGATTTACAAAACACTACACAGAAAACTAAAGATTGAACAACACGATCTATACAAAGATCTAAATCATTCCCATTTAATAGTTCATAAAATGCTTGGTATGTTAAAATAAAAAAAAAATACTAGTATTGTACTGATTCAGACCCGTTGTTACCTCAAAGTCAGAAATGTAAGATGTCAAACAACTTTATCTATATGTAGAATGTGATGTGTATAATTAACTACTAGTTGTTGTGGGGAGCTCATGATCACCACCCACCCCCACTGGAGAACGGTGTACACGTTGTGGGGAGCTCATCCCCCACCCCCACTGGAGCCCCCCCCTCAGTCTTTCAATATTAACTAAAAGGGACTTTTGAAGAGAATGTATATCTTCAAATAGCGACTGGCACCTCCGTTAGATGTCGTATCGATGCAATAAATGAAAAGTTCAGAAAAGTTAAGAACAAGTGACATGGCATTTTCTACAATGTTAATAAAGAGACCCCTGAACAAATGTTTCGATTATATGCAAATTATATAGTAGTGATGGTCAAATAAAGCGTGTGTGGGCATTAAATAAAATAAGTAACACATAATTCGAAGTGGGAATTTAATAGAAAAAATACGATTTAGGTCGCATACGCTAAATCAAGCTTTATTTATTTTTTTATCAAATTCCACATCATTTCAACAGAAATTACAGGGAGATAATTTTGCGGAAAAATTACATAACCCAACTTCCGATTTGAGAATCTTCGATTGTTTACACTATAGATTGAGAGCTACATTTATTGGAAAATAGTCTTAAATCGTCAATATATTACTTCAATTACAATATATAATATCTGAAAATATAATTAACATAGAGACCTAATGGATAACTTTTTTAATAATGGACAAAATATTTTCAAATTAATTGTCAGAGTTCGTATATATCATATATTGATATAAATCTAGAAAACAAAATGTTGATTTGAAAACTGGATTTTTAAGAATTTTGTGTATATGTAATAAATTTGTTGTATTGTTTGTTGATTGAGAATACCTCTGATTACCAATTTAGTACATTGTATCTTCAAATATTTCTTTAAAAACAAACAAAGACATGCCCTTCTTTGATGTTGATTGATAATAATTGTTACTACTATGAAGTCGACAACGAAGAGCAAGCCAAGATTTTAATCTATAAATATTGTAATGGTTTATTGTTTGCTTGGTTTTATTTTGTTTAACGCCACTTTTAACAATATTTCAGTTATATAACGTGGCAGTCAGTTTTATTGGTGGAGGAAACCAGAGGACCCGGAGAAAACCACCGACCTACCGCAAGTTACTGACAAACTTTATCACATAATCAGTGTTGTGCATCTCGCCTGAGCGGGATTCGAACTCACAACTGTAGTAGTGATAGGCACCAATTGCATATACAGTTGTAAATCCAACTACCATACGATCACGACCACGACGGTCCCCTTGTTTAATGTATATTGTACTTGATTCAAATCTTTGTCAAAATTGTGAAATGATGCATTCTCTTGTATTTGTAGTAGTATCATAAGATGCTATCTAATAACTTCCTCATACTCATCTGAGGTAAGACCTAATTGTTCAAATCAAGTTTTACTTGCACAAGAAGCCAATCTCCTATATCAAAACCACAATGCGACAAATTGTCCTATGCAAAAAAGTTAATATTCATTTTAAATTCTTCTCAAACTTATCTAAACGATATGTACTTTCATAAGAATTGAAAAGGGTTAAAGATTACATGTCAAAATATACATCACATATTGCCAAAATTAGATGATGTGAAATACAATATTTCCACTATGAATAATTATTTCAATCCAGATATACTAGGAATATGTGAAACGTTTTTAAATGAGAAAAATAATTATATATAACATATTCTACGTATGAAAGAAGATGAAGATTAGATTGTATACTTCTCAGAAGACATAAAGTATTATAGGATTAAACCTTCTTTTCAGGAGTTCATGCATATGTAAACGGTGCCGATGCAATCACAAACTGAATAAATGTCCGAAGGACGTTTATGTAAAATTTGTGAGTGCATCTGCACCGTGTACACATGCATGAACTCCTGAATTGAACTATTTAATCTTTATAATTCTTCTATTTGAATTTTATTTTTCTATTTGAATTATTAAACTGATTTCAGGCTTGCTTTCATTTGGACACTATCATAATTTGTCGTCGGCAGCCGCAATATTGCTTACGCTGGTTATGCAAAAAAAAAAATCGTCGAGTTATGAATGGATTAAAAAACAAATAGGTGCTCTTGTCCAATCAAAAGGCACGAAAACGATATACAAAAAAACGTACATTAATTCTATAAGAATTATACAAGAATGAATGAGTTGGAGTAATCTAATACTGAATCTATGTGGATTGGTTGATTGGTTGATTGATTTTTTGGTGTTTAACGCCACTTTCAGCAATATTCCAGCTATATCATGGCGACCAGTTTTAGTGGTGGAAGAAGCCGGAGTACCCGGAGAGAACCACCGAACATGGGCAAGCAACTGGTAAACTTTATCACTTGCGGTTGCGAGTCGATTGCACCTTTTTTGTAATTTACAAAGCCGGGCGTGAACCCACGTCGTATTGGTGATAGGCTTGTATGAGTTGTTAGGTGGTTTCAACTACCTAACTCATTGAGCCACCCGGGCCCTTCTATGTGGCTTGAGATATTTTCCCCGACATCATGTTTTATATATAGACGCTCATGTAGTAATGTATCATGGTATGGGCATTTTGATGATGAGTTAACAAATGCTTTTGCAAAAAATGAATGTGTAATCGTAATGGGAGATGTTAATATTGATTTTTGAAATCGTTACCTACAAAGTATGATGTCCTATTATCAACCCAGGCCTTTATCAAATGATACATCTACCAACACGAGTAAGTAGTAAAAGTGTAACATTAATTGACCAGAAGATGTTATACATGTCGTAGTACCCGATTTTTGTCCTGGTGATCATTATCCTGTAAGTTTTATTATCAAACACAAAAAAGAAAGAAAGCCCAGTTCACATTTAAAAGAACATTGTGTTGTCTGTTCTTCTTCGATATACGGATTATGATTGCCCTTTGGTATCTTCAAACTCTTCTTACTATTAAATATAGAAATGTTAAAAAGTTTGATCAATAATTCTTTCTTTGTGATTTATTACTTCAAGACATTGGTTCCATTCTTCAGATCACTGAACAAGATGAATCGCTTGATTTGTGGTACGAGAAATTAAATAGTACTCTTGTTATACATGCCCCTTTGGTCTCCAAGAGAGTAAAGAAAACTTTACAGCCTAAGTGGTACAAAAATGAATTTTGTCAACTGTGTGATCAGAGACTTTATTTCCATAAAATAAAAGATTTAGAAAATTAGAGAAAACAAATATAGAAAGGAAGTAACGCACCTGTTAAGGTAATGTAAAATGAGTAATTTTAATGAAGCTATACAATCTGGGGAAAACACAGGTGAGCTATAGAAACATTTAAGAGATATGAATTCTGAATGCAAACGTTCAATATCTACCACAGGATGGGTTTAAATGTATTACAATGGATATATTTTATCCCTTTTTGATTATTGTTGTACAATATGGGATGAAACTACTAGCAATAATATTGAGAAACTATGTATATTGAAAAAAAGGTATCCAGGGTTAATTTTAAATTCTACATTTGATGCAACTTCAAAAAATTTATTTTAGATGTTAGGTTTGCTATCCACCAACAACTGCATTCAATACCATAAATGTTTTTTTACTTGTATCTAGACCAAATTCAAATTTAATGAAAGAACATTGGATTATTCAAGTACTGTTTTATGGAATGCATTACATTAAAACATGAAGACAGTACAAAATTTAGACATCTTAAAAAAAAAAAATTCTGAATATATGTTATTACCACAAAAACATTATTAAATATATTTTTAGTATACCATATAAAACATGTTGTGTGTGTGGTTTGAATGCAAGTTATCAGGTATACTTATAATTTATTGACATTTGTATTATTGTATTTGTTTTCATTCTTCAATGGTCACAGACAAGATTAGATTTATGTTAACTGTGTTACGCTCTTAAAATAAAGTATTTATTATTATTATCAGTAGTAGTAGTTTTATTGAACCAAAATATGAATTATGCCCCCCCCCCCAAAAAAAACAGTATTTTAGTTTGTTACAATAAAAATTATTATACTGCAAGGTTTAAATGTTTTGTACTTAAAAGTAAATTGCCTATTAATACAACACATGCCCATTGAATACAGTTCTATTTAAACGATTTGTTCTACAATATGTCTATTTATGTAACAGAAGGTCATTGGTCTCTATTAGGAAGCTACTACCCGTATCAGTTTCGGAAATCGAAAGAAGAGTTGGTTGGTTTATAGTGTTTAACGCCACTTTCAACAATCGGCTAAGGCCATCTATGCCTAAGTGAGGAAAATCTTAGTTTTAATAATAATCACATGATTTAGAAACCGTAAATTTCGATTAAAAATATATCTAATAAACCATGTCAGTGCCGAAGCACTGTCAACTTGGCGGATGATACCATTTGGAACTAATAGTCCACTAGCAGAAGTATCGACCCAGTGATAGTAATAAAAACGTAGATATCAAATTTAGCGCGCACTACACATTTTATAGAATAACATTGATGACGTACGCTGAAAGCAAAATAATTTGGAAGCCATATAAATCAAAGGTCTTTGGGAGCGATCGTATCTGTCAAAAAAATATATCATAATAAGTGTTAATTACTTGCGTTTGTTTGCGTTTTATTTTTGTGTTTTTTTTTTGTTTGCATCTAATGGATCGTTTCTTTTCCCATATATCTAGAATCTTAAGTTAATAAATACCTCATCTCTGCAGCTCCTTCCAAGTCACAATCTACATAATATTCCGTTATCTAGAATCTTAAATTAATAAATACCTCATCTCTGCAGCTCCTTCCAAGTCACAATCTGCATAATATTCTGTTAGTTTAATGGTATGACGGTTAGGTTAGTACTTATAACGTCTCGCTGCACAATTAACACACTGACATAAAAAGAACTGAATAATATCGGTCATGTATCTGTTGAAACATTTAAACTTTAAAATAAATCAACAATACATAATATACTCATTTATCAGATAAGAGTAATAAATAAAAACGGATAAACATAACATACAAGAAGTACTATTTGTCAGTTTTTAAAATTTTTGTAGCTAAATGGGCAATATGGAAATTTAGAAATTATATCAAATATAATCATAAAAAATTGATAAAATAAACATTAATCAAATGCTAAAAATAGAACTAAAAAGTAATACTGCATTAATTACAAAATGTCTCCTTTTAAATATAATATAGGAACATTATTATTTGAAAATCTACAAACCAATTTAGCATAATATTCTGCAATCCATTTTTGTGTTTATGTGATGAAGGCATATGTTAGGCCGGGAGAGGAGAGGAGCTGAGCTGTGCTTCGTATTGGCATTGTTGTCTCCCCTCTCCCACCGTCGCTTGAGTTAGGGTCGGCTTGGCTACATTCTGCTTCGCTAGTTTGGGGAACTAGCAATTATGCATATCTGGTTTAACTGGGTTTCGTGGCTGTGGTCCTAGAAATCAAATATACAAGAGTATACTTTTATTATTCGGAACATCAATAAAGTGAGCCATGAAAGAAATGTGTACAGAAATATATCATTGCTTTCAATTCAAATTCATTTATCTAAATAGCTTGGCAAGATAAAATCAAATTACTATTTATATTTCAACTTTAACATGATTAACACTTTAAATTATAATTTACATTTTAGAAAACCATATGTTGAACAATATTATTATTATTTTTTTTTAATAAACTGTACAAAGTACATACCTAGAAATCAAATATACAAGAGTATACTTTTATTATTCGGAACATCAATAAAGTGAGCGCCTGAACCTTTCGGTGCTAGGATTTTGTGCACTCACCGTCACGTGATGTTCGGACCTTGAATTTGATTTCTAGATTGCACCATTGGTCAGAATTTATTTTCCAAATCACAAGTGTCCAATAAAAAGTCCCTATAATTATAAATTTGGGTTTAAGACATATTTGTCAATTTAACCCTTTTTGTCAAATCGCAATTAAGTGGATTTACATACATTTTTAATGCTCAAATATGTCAAGGTAATCTATATAGAAATTTAGTGTTAAGATATTTCTTTGTTCTTTTATCTATAGTTTCCGTCTTAATATATAATATTACATAAGTTTATTCAAAGTCAATTTAGGGAACATATACTTTATCATCTCAAGAATTAGGATTATAAAACTTTCATGGGAAATGTGTGATTCTTTCTGTCTCTAGAAAATGTTTAAAATCTGCAAAGTCTTATTTTTTTTCAAATGATTGTTTCTTCATTGTTCTGTTTAAATTGTATTATCATTCTAAATTCAATTTTATTTCATTTCATGCCTATTTGTTAATTTAAATGATAAATTTTAATTCCTTTAATTAAGATTTATTTTCTTCTAACTTCATATACTTCAGCTCCATCATATTTACATGTAACCAATGTTTATTTATTCATTTTTTGTTTAACATTTTTTTGTCTAAAAACTAATATGCTCACTATTGTAATGTGTAGTATTGTTTAATGCGTATTAAATGTATGTAAGCCTCAGGAATATCTTGGACTTCTGAGGTCATAAGCAAAATAGATTTAATAATAAAACAAAAAACAAAGCAAAAAACAAAAAACAAAAAAGATATATGTATTATAACCGAGACGATAATTAACGGTATTTTTTATGAAGAAATTCGACCAAAAACATTATTTATGTAAAACTAACAAATTATTATTTTTTTTTTTATTAGTATTATTTTTTATTGCAATTTAGCGTGCACGACGAGATTCCTGCATGAATAAACTTGATCGCATACGTTCAAACTCATAAGATTCTAAAGCAAAATAACTTTAAAGTCTACAGGAGCATGACAAAAACAAAGAGCTTAACATAATAGCTAAAATCAGTTAAGGTTGCATGAGTGCGGACAATTATGGTTTTGATAAGAATTGCATTGTTGTATAACAGTACATTTCAATAATGAAAATATATAAATTACAATGTCAGTACAGAAGCAATGACCTCTGGCGGATTATACCCACGGGAATAATAGTCCACCTAAAGAGATATCAATTTACGAAAACTATTGTAAATTCCTAAAAACATAGATACCATGATATGGGTTAGACTCTAGATTTGACATCTTTGTTTATTAATCGGTTCTTTATTTTCACTCTTTCATGATTTAAGAGGAGTGGTTTGGACCCATTAAATAGTGTAACTCCGCCACATTTTATTGAAGTACCTGTACAAAGTCAGGAAAGTCAGCGGTCATGTATTTGCCTATAGGGGTATCTAATTTGATTCTTTCGACTATATTTGCATTCGATTTTGGAAATATTCGGATAGTGTGGTATTTCTTGTTTTTCATGTCATTACACATATCAAGGTATTCATAATTTCATCTTTTCCTACCACAAGACCCAGAATATAAATTATATAGTTGCATCATCCTGTTCAATGATGTATTGTACTTGCCCATACCACTTTTAATTTCGTCCAATCGAAACACAGCTTTTATCTTCATATATTAGTTTCTATATCTGACGTATTTGTCAAGTTGTTGACTCTGGTAGATGGTTAGTTTTCCCGTAGGAATAGTTTGTTTGTTTATTTGTTTATTTGTTTGTTTGATGGTGTTTAACGCCACATTCAACAATATTTCAGTTATATCGTGGTGGTCAGTTTCATCGGTGGAGGAAACCGGAGTACCCGGAGAAAACCACCGACCTGTCGCAAGTCACTGACAGACTTTATCACATACTCTTGTACACCGCGCCCTGATCGAGCTTCGAATTCACAACATCAGTGGTGATATGCACTGATTTCATAGGTAGTTGTAAGTCCAACTACCATGCGATCACGGCCACGACGGCCCCTCGGTAGGAATAGTAAATGTGAACTCCATGTATGTTTGTTAAATAATTCATCTTTACCAATGGAACAATACCATGCATGAAAACAATATCAAATTCAATATCCAAGAGTTTTGTATGTGGGAGGAAGTCGAAATACCGGAGGAGATCCTCACATCTTCCATAAGTACCTGTATTGAATACTTCTCAATATTGGTGAAAATCAAGCTCACAAACTTCATGAGAAGGGGCCATCGTGGTCGTGATTGTATGATAAGTTGGATATACAACCACCTATGCAATCAGTGTCTATTACCACTAAGGTTGTGAGTTCGAATCCCGCTCAGGCAAGGTGTACTCGATATCGGTACACCATTATGTGATAAAGTGTGTCAGTGACTTGCGACAGGTCGGTGATTTTCACCAGGTACTCCGGTTTCCTCTGACCGCCACGATATAACTCAAATTTTGTTGAAAGTGGCGCTAAACACCCTAACCCTAACACTAACCCCTCTTAATTTGTAATGCATTATATCATATATATAGTTATGAAGTCTTGACACGTTTTATTTTGACAATTCCATACGTCGACAAATTTTGTTAGTCCACTCTTACTAAAGGGTTGGAAACAAATAATGATTTCATGTCGAAAAGGAAAACTCTTTTGTGGTAAATCATCATTTTGTGTGTCTACTGTAAACGATTTGAGAAAACAAATTCCAAGATTTATTCGTTTTTTAGAATAATATTAAGAGAATGAAACAGTATTCATATAAGAAATATCCTAGCAATGTCATAAAAAATACTCTGAGCCTATCCTATTATCATATATTTTCAGTCAATATTTTTCAATAACATTCCATATTTTTATATGAATACTTTTATAAATAGTTTTTATGTGTTTGCTCCTAATAAAGTTTTCAATATTTACATGTATCTTTGCCATCCCACATTAATTTCTGTCTCAACAACAAACATCTCGATGTATTTAATTTACTTGATCATGATCATCCCATATAAATTGTCATAGAATATCATTAATTTCATTCTTAAAACTATCTGGTATGCCGTGCATTTCAAATTCGTATCCCATTTGGGAAACAAGGAATTGTTTTAACTTTCAAAGTTTTCCATTTATTCGTTGCTTATATTGTAACCATGGAAACCTCCAAGGCTTAAAATGGTCTGTGACCCATGAAAGGTTTGTTCATCTTCGAGGCTTAAGCTTCCGGATCACTTAAGTTCACCCCGGGTTTCAGTGGGGCTCGTGTTGATCGATCTTTAGTTTTCTGTGTAGTGTCTTGTAGATCATTTTTGTCTTTTGTCCTTTTTCTTTTGGCCAATCTATTGTCTGCTGACTGACGGCTACCCTTTAACCTCCCAATAAATAACCACTTTGGTTTTTTTTTCATAATTAATTTCAGAGCCGGATGCCTTCTCGTATTTAGCTAAAACTTTTAAAGCCTGTTCAAATGATTCTTGATTTCTATTAGCAAAGTTGTCATCGGAAAGCATACATAGTTTCGTTTCAAAAACATTTTCACTCAAAATAATTTTTACATAAATTTCACACGTACCCCTCATCGCACAAGCGATCGGCTTAGCTTGAAGAATGTAAGGTATTGATACAACCGGACACCCCTACCTGGCTGACCGCGATACACTGAAAATTTAGAAATAAAGCCGTTTCCTTTGATACAGGTTTAAGCATTTCTAAATTGCATCTGAATATAATAGTAAAATGTTTACCCAAAGTTAAATCCTTTTAAAACGTGATTTACCACAACACTATTCTACTCTGTCATAAACTTTTTCTTGATCTACGAAAACAATTGTCCCATCTTGATCCTCTTCATCCACGTGGTTTATTATATCACCGATCATTCGATTACTTTCACATCAGGGGGCCGTCGTGGTCGTGATCTTATGGATGGCAGCTGGATTTAAACTACCTGTGCAATCAGTGTCTATCAACACTAACGTTGTGAGTTTGAACCCTGCTCATGGCAAGGTGTACTCGATACAACATTATGTGATAACGTTTGTCAGTGACTTGCGACAAGTCGGTGGTTTTTTCCGGATATTCCGGTTTCCTCCACAATAAAGATATAACTGAAATATTATTGAAAGTGGCGTTAAGCATCATAAAACCAATCAATCAACTTTCACTTCAACAATCCCGTTTT
>MJUT01050680.1:0-10736 GCA_002080005.1 Gigantidas platifrons | reverse complement strand
CTTCTGATCACTTCTTTGATAAATTTTATCATATCTGTGTCGGACCCCTTTTGTTAATACTGAATAAATGAAATTTTTATAAACCCCTTTCGTATCTTGGGCCCGGTGGCTCAATGAGTTAGGTAGTTGGATTACCTAACAACTCATACAAGCCTATCGTCAATCGAAAAAGGGTGCACTCGACTCGCGGCTGCAAGTGATAAAGCTTACCAGTTGCTTGCCCATGGTCGGTGGTTCTCTCCGGGTACTCCGGCTTATTCCACCACTAAAACTGGTCGCCATGATACAGCTGAAATATTGCTGATAGTGGCATTACACACCAAAATTCATTCAATCATCCTTTCGTATCTTCAAACTTATGTTAATGAATAAACTACGAGTATGCAAAGTATACAAAGAGTGTGTCAGTAGATTGATTTATTGTGTTTTATCGTCACCTTTGCAGTATGTCAGTTGTATTCATCAGAACAAGTTTATAAACAATATATATCATATTGGTAAAAAGATTTCTCAACTAAATATTTAAACGAATTTTGAAACCAGATCAATCAATTACTGAAAAAAATATTACCATCGGAAGAAATATGAGCTTGTAGCACAAACATACCCAGCTATAAACGTTTTAATAACAAATAGTTTGACTTTATTTATTGCTGGTTAGTTTTGTTGTGAGGTTCGTGATACTCGATCTTTAATTTTATGTATAATGTTTTATATATCATTGTCCTTTTGTCCTTAATCTTTTGGCCCTTTGTTGTCTTTTTTTCTTCGATTTGCGAATTCTGACTACCCTTTTGGTATCGTCAAACTCTTCATGATTTTAATTATTTTTTGATTATTTTGATTTTATTTATTGTTTTTACTATATTGACTTTAATTCTTTCTTGACAAATTGTTGGATTATCTAAATATGAATCTCGTTATGTATCCGGAAAAAAAAAAAAAAAATGAATGTTTGTAATTTATTTATAAAATTAAAATCCACGAACTACGATGTTTGCATAAAAAGTCGATCGTTATTGTGGAAAGTTGTCAAATTGAGCATGCATACATACGTCTTGTATATTGTGTTAAACATGTAATTTAAATTTATTCATATATATATATGTATAATCTAATTAAATTCCTGGATAAACAGATAGATTAAGCAGGGGGAATTTTAGCAAGCGTTTGAAGATGTTGAATAGATGTTATTCTGTTGTTAATAAAGGGCCATCCCTGTTAGTGCGGGAACAGCCGTTACTACAAAATTCGCCCTTTATATCGGACGTTATTATATGTTTATTTAGAATAACTAACCCTTTACATCGGGGGTACATACAGGCGGGGTAATTGCAGTGTGTTTAACATATAATTACGTACATATCACAATACCATCTTAATAATAATACAATCACTATTAACAAGTCTCTTACAATGTAAGTTGTAAAACATTCTATGCTAAAAGAAAACGTCTAAAGGTCATCTTAAAATATATATAAATATAGATAATAGTTTAGGTAATACATTAAAAATATATTTCAATCAATATTTAAAACACTTGATCGGCAAACATACATTCTTTTTAACATACGTTTACCTATCCGATAATAAAAACGTATATAATCTATGAGTGAGTAATTGCTTGTTCTTAAGCGCAAAATAGGCAACTACTTAGCCATATCATGGCGAGAACAAGTTACATCCACTGAGATGATAATGATGTCCACTTTGAACTACACCAACACGCTTAATTGAATTTTTATAGTGTCAGCCCACTGAAGCAAGTCCGTGGATAGATTTGTCGCTCCACTCGGACACATTATCCCGATTCTGAACTCACCACTGAGTGCTTAGTGGAGAAGCAACAACAAATACCAATTTCATTGTCTTTTGTTTCACCCGACTATCTACCGCATTCGAGGCGCGCACGCTAACCCTTACACCATCGATGTGGTTAAGACTGTATGAGTGCCGAGTGCTAGGAGAAACTTCTTCTCAGCAAACCGTGGACCATAGTGGCTAACGTGTTTTAGAGTGCCATGTTCCATGCACACAAAAGACCTCTTTTTGCACATTACGAATGTGAGTAGGCTCATTGCAGTGGATACAAAATATTTTTTTCGTCCCTACCCAAACTCTCCATACTTTTTCAGTGGCAGTTAAACGGTGTTGAATTGTTGGCCCATCTCTTACTCATTACTATAGTTTTATACATTATCGAAATTGTTCTCGTCCTGAATATAGCTGAAATACGGTTCGCTGGATATAAAGCAATGATTAATATTTTCAACAATATTTACATTGTGCAACCAAAGTTTATCTAAATGCTTATCATAGTCTAATTGCAACTTGCACATGTATTTAATTTTCATTCCAATTGAATTTGTATCTGTTTCAAAATCGGCGCGGTACGAGTCCATGGGAGAATGGCGATACAAGTCTTTTGTGGGCCAAATATATTTCTTTCAAGGATTTTTTCATTTGCTTTTTTTTTCATAATACAAACAAAAACGTAGATATCACATTTAGTTCGCACGACGTGTTTCTGGAATAATCTTCATCAGTTACGCTCAATGCCAAATAATTTAAAAGTCTTCTTGAGTTCGAAAACTAAGAGGTCTAAACAGGATGGCCAACAGCGGCTAAGGTCACTTATGGCTGAGGGATGAGAACCTTACGAAAGTCGTCTACACTTCCTGAACAAAATGGACATTAATTCCTAATCTATAAGATCATCATCCTCGCTTTTATCTCCGTCTACAAGAAAACTTATATGTCGTAAAATGTCTTTAAAATCACCTTCTTGTCTGACTTCCCTGATCCTTAGTTTACCCCCGTCATGTTCAAATCCTAAAGATGATCCTTTAAGCTGCATGTATATAAATCGATGCCCATCTGTCACTATGGCAAAGACAGGGAATTCTGAAATATCAACTTGCGGCGTTTCAGTCGCAATTAAGGTTGTCTGTAAAATCATCAGCTGTAAAACAGCCTGCGCAACGGAACTGTCGCTCAAACTCTTCACACTCTTAGCTTCGATGCAGCCGATTATGTGTTCTCCCTTTCGGATACAATAATCAAATCTACAGTTAGGCAGAAATTTACAATTTATGTTTTTGTCGACTTCGAATTGTAAATCAAGGGCAGAACACAGGGGAACCAGAAGAGCATCTAACACAAGTCTACTCCCGGTTTCGGTGCTTGTTATTGATGTCAATTGCATTAATAATTTAGAATCAGAATTCCTTTTTCTCGCTTTCAAGTCAATACCCTTTACTATTTTTAATCGGCGACATATATCTTTTTGCACCATTTCATAGATGTCGTCCAGGTAAGGGGAAAACATAGTCGGCATTTTAATTTTGGTGACGCAATCGTCAAAACTGAAATATTCTGCAATGTTTGAAACATTCCACTTACTACATGCTTTGTCTATGTCACTTTTCTTTGATGGAGCATGCGTATCACGATCTCTGTTACGATTGATTTCAATATCGTCTGTAACAGATTCATAGATGTCCTGGTAAGGGCAAAACATAGCCGGCATTTTACTTTTGGTGACGCAATCGTCAAAACTGCAATCTTCTGCAATGTTTGAAACATTCCACTTACTATATGCTTTGTCCATGTCATTTTTCTTTGATGGAGTATGTGTATCGCGATCTCTGTTACGATTGATTTCAATATCGTCTGAAACAAGCCACATATCGTCGACTGATACTTCGATATGCTTTAATGTTTCATCGATCTTAGGCTCTTCCTCGATAATAGCATCAAGTATTTTGGCAGACGCGTCATTCACATTTCCGTTTGTATCATCCAACCGAATTACAAAAGGATCCACGAAATTCGTGGGAATGGATTCATGTATTTCTAGCACATTCTCGTTTGTATTGCCAATCTTTGTTGGAATCTTGGCACTGTCATAAGTCACTAGTAAGCTTTCACTGTTGTCGTCATCTGAGGACGACCCAGATATAACAATGTTCTCTCTATCAGAAAAGAGTTGACGCCGAGCCCGTTTTCTTGCTGGTTCATCAATATTGTCTATGCTTTCTTCTTTAGATTTTGGCCAAGTTTCAGCTTTTACTAGCGGAATATTTCTTTTGGTAATGGGTGTCTCTGCTTGGTTTTTACTAACATCTAAGTGTTTGTAGCGATTTAAAACATCTTGCTTTCCTGTTAACACAATGGTGCCACCTTTCTTTTGGAGAAGTTTGTTGGCGAATTCTGTTGCTAGGCACCTGATTTTACTTTTAGTCGTAATTGTTAAATTGTTTGTGGGCAAATGTTTAAAAGTCTTAATACTCGACAGAAAATATTTCCATTTTTGCTCATTGTAGCGAATGCTTGTGGGATCCATTTACCTGAAATGACGAATAATGATGAAGTTGTGAGTTCGAATTCAGCTCAGGCGAGGTGTACTCAATACAACATTATGTGATGAAATTTGTCAGTGACTTGCGATTGGTCTGTGGTTCTCTCTGTGTACTACGGTTTCCTCCACCAATAAATATATTTATCCTGCAATTGGGTTATTTGTTGTCATAATAAATGGGATAAAATAAGCAGTTGCTGTATTCTGACAGGGTCATAATAACACTTTTCTCATTAGCCTAATAAAGTTATTAAACCACACCCTTACAGGAACTATTATGGAGATATCAATGGTGTTTCCGTTATCTTTTTCATTATTAAATTAAATTACTTTTTTTATGGCAGGATAAATACAATATTTGTATATTAACGGTAAATTGTTGTGGCTCGACACGAATCGGATGGAAAGACTCGCTAAATCTTGACAAAACATAAATCCAATAAATCTAATATTTAATTCTGAAAACTTAAATCAGGAAGACAATCATCAACATTTAAGAGTCACTATATCTAGCAATTGCAAGTGGGCAGAACATATAAATGATATATATTTGTGTTCGTAACAAATACTAAATTCAAACAATATCACTAATTTATTTGTTTATCCCGTTCCTAGAATTTGACGAATTAACAACAAATAAAATATACTTTAATTAATTCGGATTAAACAAGATAAATAATAAAACTTTAAATATTAAATTTAAGCTATAATTAAAGTACTAAATATTTCATCCATATCGCGGTGGTTTTAATGGTGGAGGAAACCGGAGTACCCGGAGAAAACCACCGACCTACCGCAAGTCATTGACACAGTTTATCACATAATGTTGTATCGGGTACATCTCGCTTAAGCGGAATTCGAACGCACAGAGTTAGTAGTGATATATACTGATTGCATAGTTATTTGAATTTGATTTTTGAGTTTGGTGTTTAACACCACTTTCAGCAATATTTCAGCAATATCATGACGACAAGTTTTAGTGGTGGAGGAAGCTGGAGTACCCGGAGAGAACCACCGACCCCGGGCAAGCAACTGGTAAACTTTATCACTTGCGGCTGCAAGTCGAGTGCACCTTTTTTTGTAATATACAAAGCTGGGAGCGAACCCACGCCGTATTGGTGATAGGCTTGTATGAGCTGTTAGATCCAACGACCTAACTCAGTGAGCCACCCCCTCCCCCCCATAGTTATATGTAAATTCAACTGCCATACAATCACGACTACGATGGCCTCTGTAAATGTTTATCAGTATCACGACTACGATGGCCCCTGTAAAGGTTTATCAGTATCACGATTACGATGGCCTCTGTAAATGTTTATCAGTATCACGACTACGATGGCCTCTGTAAAGGTTTATCAGTATCACGACTACGATGGCCTCTATAAAGGTTTATCGGTATCATGACTACGATGGCCTATGTAAAGGTTTATCAGTATCATGACTACGATGGCCTCTGTAAAGGTTTATCAGTATCATGACTATGATGGCCTCTGTAAAGGTTTATCTGTATCAAGTCCATGATGGCCACTGTAAAGGTTTATCACTATCACGACTACGATGGCCTCTGTAAAGGTTTATCAGTATCATGACTATGATGGCCCCTGTAAAGTTTTACCAGTATCACGACTACGATGGCATCTGTAAAGGTTTATCAGGATCACGACTATGATGGCCTCTGTAAAGGTTTATCAGTATCACGACTACGATGGCCTCTGTAAAGGTTTATCAGTATCACGACTACGATGGCCCCTGTTAAGGTTTATCAGTATCACGACTATGATGGCCTCTGTAAAGGTTTATCAGCATCACGACAACGATGGCCTCTGTAAAGGTTTATTAGTATCACGACTACGATGGCCCCTGTAAAGGTTTATCAGTATCATGACTATGATGGCCTCTGTAAAGGTTTATCAGTATCATGACTACGATGGCCTATGCAAAGGTTTATCAGTATCACGACTACGATGGCCCCTGTAAAGGTTTATCAGTATCATGACTACGATGACCCTTGTAAAGGTTTATCAGTATCAAGACTACGATGGCCCTTGTTAAGGTTTATCAGTATCACGACTACGATGACCCCTGTAAAGGTTTATCAGTATCACAACTACGATGACCCCTGTAAAGGTTTATCAGTATCACGACTACGATGACCTCTGTAAAGGTTTATCAGTATCGCGACTACGATGGCCCTTGTAAAGGTTTATCAGTATCACGACTACGATGGCCTCTGTAAAGGTTTATCAGTATCACGACTACGATGGCCTCTGTAAATGTTTATCAGTATCACGACTACGATGGTCCCTGTAAAGGTTTATCAGTATCATGACTACGATGGCCCATGTAAAGGTGTATCAGTATCACGACTACGATGGCCCCTGTAAAGGTTTATTAGTATCACGACTACGATGGCCCCTGTAAATGTTTATCAGTATCATGACTATGATGGCCCCTTTAAAGGTTTATCAGTATCACGACTACGATGGCCCCTGTAAATGTTTATTAGTATCATGACTATGATGGCCCCTGTAAATGTTTATCAGTATCATGACTACGATGGCCCCTGTAAATGTTTATCAGTATCATGACTTTGATGGCCCCTGTAAAGGTTTATCAGTATCACGACTACGATGGCCTCTGTCAAGGTTTATCAGTATCACGACTACGATGGCCCCTGTAAAGGTTTATCAGTATAACGACTACGATGGCCTCTGTAAAGGTTTATCAATATAATGACTATGATGGCCCCTGTAAATAAACACGATTTTGGAACACTGTACATACTTAGCTGCCAAGTACAGTCACGTTTATCTACAGGTAGAATAAATAAAGGGTTACCGGTATTTGTTGTTTTGATAATCATAGTCGGTTCTGGACTTGTTTTATTTGCAAACTTACAAAAACATTATTTAAGTTAATGCAAACTTATAAAAAACGAATTAAAAACAAAGTGGTTTATATCATTATATTTGTAGTAACAGATATGCAATATGTAATTTGATAATAATAACTTTATTAGCACCCAAGTTACACCCTAATAATGATTAATGGCTACATTTTTTTTTAAGTTATATTATTGACAGTACGTTACTTGACTTTGGATGTAGAATATCACAAACAAAATTACAAGTACATGTATATATATATATATATTAGGTGCGTTCAATTCCAAATTAAAACATAGACTGTCAAATACAAGTAAGAAAAATGACTTGAAGGCATACAGGCTGTCAGAATTGAATGTTTTTGTTTATATTAAAAGTTGCCAATATGCGATGTTTTATACTAATAAAATGTTAGGAACAAGAAACCAGGTTTAAAAAATATGTTATAATGTACATGTCGTAATTAGTGAAAAGAATTCGAATGTCTGTTGGTAAAATCGCCATTAACACGACCTAATTATAATCGGCTGCTTTACCGAAGTTTGCCGAATACCGATAACTGCTATAAATAACCATGAAGAATGCGTTAGAATTAATATAATTTAAGAAATATATCTATGAAATTGGATCCCGGGGTAATAAGTTAATATTATATAAAGATATTTAGTAAGAATGACACTTAAAATCGGAAATACGTGATGAAAAAAAAAAAACAAACCCAAACTGTGCAAAGGGGCCCGATAAAGGGAACATTGTAAACAAATTGTATTGCATATTATTGACAACACTTGAGTTGTCTAGATTACATTTTTAAAAAGAAAAAACAGACATTGAGTTCATTATTTTAGTCTCTAATTTAAAAAAAGATATCACCTAGCGTTTTCTCCTGAAAAAAAGAATATATAAAACAAACTACGATGCAATTCTACTGTTAAAATATGATTCGGCCTCAAAAAAATACTAAATTATGCTTACGTGTTGGAAAATGGAGTAGGTCGGTATAACATATTTTTTTAATTTTTACTCAAAGATTGCTGAAACCTCCTTTTTGAGTTGCTTTCGTATGGAATCCGTCAATGTTTTTGTTCTTCTACGATTCGATTTGTGCCATGTGCTTTCTTCATCAACAAACAATTTCGCACATGCGCAAACGCTTTTCCGAATGAGTTCACTGTCAGGTCGTACATGTATGAATATTGCGCGGGTAAACATTGGCTTCTTTACTGGATTCAAGAAAATAAAACAGCGACGTATTTCCTTCGTTCTAGGCTATTTACGTATGACATTATGAAAACTGCAATTAGTATAAACATCGAATATTGGCAACTTTTAATTTAAAAAAAAAAAATCAATTCTGGCATCCTGTATGCCTTTAATCCCAATGCCGGATTTACCTATAGGCTTGTTAGGCTGAAGCCTAAGGCCTCACAATTTAGGTGTATATAATTTTGGAGCATTGTTATTGGACTTTCACACTTATGCTGTCATAGCGTACTGTACACAGTTGCACCCCATTTCAGAATATTGAAGAATTTTAAACACTCTTTACCATCTTTGCCTTTATTGAAATTGATTAAACACGCTTCCATCTTCCTCCACTGCAGGTGGGGAATTAGGAGGGGCCTCACTAGTGGATTAGCCGAGGGCATCTCTTTATCTAAATCCGGAACTCCTTAATCCTAATTTTAAAATTGACTCTCATGTCAATTCTAATGATTTTTATCAAGTCTTGTCATCCTACATTGGATTATGTAGGTTTGGCGATAAGTGCCTTTTACATGTACTACGCAAATTAAATGCTAAAATCCCACTAACAGTTTTCGTAACAAATTTTAAATTCAAGCAATGTCACTAATGTGTTTGTTTATCGCGTTCATAGAATTTGACGAATTAAAAGCATAAAATATACTTTAATGAATTCGGATTAAATGTGAAAAATAATAAAACTTTAAATATTAAATAAAAAAAAAAGTTATAATTTAAAGTTTACATATCGATCAGCTATATCGTGACGGTCAGCTTTATTGGTGGAGGAAACCGGAGGAAACCACCGATCAACGTACCTTTTATTTGTCCTATATATCGCGCAAGCGTAGCAAAATATAATAAAAGTTGTGCAAGCACAATGGCTGCATATATCTTAACCTAGTTATGTGCAATTACATGATTAACACATTTTCCTTTCTTTTTTTATTTGTTTAACTATTTGGTAATAATATGTGGAAGAATCGGGACTTCACCGATAAAGATCCTGTACTAGTATATTTTTTTTTCATACTAAAATATTTCTGCAAACTTCTCTCTATGGTTAGACAAATTGTGTGAGAATTGTAGATCTATATTTGACCCACATCCCGTGGTATCTCGGAGTAGGGGTGGGATATGTGTCTTATTATAGCTTCTCCTCTGTGTTTCTGCCACCTTCTTTCTATTGTTAGACAATGTGTGTGAGAATTAATTGTATACATGTATCTATATTTATACCCTCCTCCCATTGTATCCTGGGTAGGGGGCGGAGGGTGTGTCAACGTATGGGCCTTATTGTAGCTTCTACTCTGTGCGCATACTTTAATATCTTCGTATGAAGGAGACGGATAGCTGGTTGTGCGGGACATTTCAAATACACAATTGGCTTTAAGGACGGGAAGTACATGAGTGTTTTGAAATTGCCGAATGCCACCTCTTGCAGTACAGAAATCTTGCAACAGTTTAGTTTAGAACGGTCATTGTCCGTCCGTTGTAAGGCAAACTCTTAAAGCCCTATATCCATGATCTGTTATCGCACTAGTGGCAATACAAGAATATCTTAATACGCAAATCCCAATGCCAACCTGGTGATTACGTCGCTCCACTCGGACACATTATTCTAATTACGAGCCAACCAGTCTTTGCTCTTCCTCCATAATGCTGCATGCTTGGCGGAGAAGCAACAGAAACCAATTTTATAGTCTTTGGTGTGACCCGACCGGGGCTCAAACCCACGATCTACCACACTCGAGGCAAGCCCACTAACCATAACGCCACCGATTGGGTTACGCCTCGTGTGCACTAAATTGTTTATTTACATATTTATTTCAAATATTTTCATATATGTACTTGTAAATATAGAAAACATATAACATTACACTGAATATATAAGAAATAAACAAACCTGTTCTCCTTTTTACTGAACTCGGAAGAAATATGTCCCTTTTAATAAGTTTATTTTACCAATTGTTATCTCTATTCATGTCTGGACAGCATTTGTTTAATACGACTCGTTATTGTTTATCTAATCGATAAAAATGCTATTTTTACACGTAGTGTAAAGATTTAAATTAAATGACCTATATAATGGGAATGCACATATATAACTACTAATGTAAATATGGTAGATCAAAACCCGCGAGAGTGATGAGATATAAGTTATAGCATGTACATTACAGGTAAACAACTGACAATAATCTATTTTATGTTCTAATTCACGTTGTTCAAACAAACATAACGTATTT
>MJUT01050663.1:119709-133096 GCA_002080005.1 Gigantidas platifrons | reverse complement strand
TCCTCAGCAGAGTTCATGTTGTTCTATCTTTACTTTCAGAGTACCTGAGTTCATCCTCAGCAGAGTTCATGTTGTTCTATCTTTACTTTCAGAGTACCTTAGTTCATCCTCAGTAGATTTTATGTTTTTCAATCTTTAGTTTTCAGAGTACCTGAGTTCATCCTCAGCAGAGTTCATGTTGTTCTATCTTTACTTTCAGAGTACCTGAGTTCATCCTCAGCAGAGTTCATGTTGTTCTATCTTTAGTTTACAGAGTACCTGAGTTCATCCTCAGTAGAGTTCACGTTTTTCTATGGTTGGTTTACAGAGTACCTGACTTTATCCTCAGTAGAGTTCATGTTGTTCTATCTTTAGTTTTCAGAGTACCTGAGTTCATCCTCAGTAGAGTTCACGTTGTTCTATCTTTACTGTTCAATCTTTAGTTTTCAGAGCACCTGAGTTCATCCTCAGAAGAGTTCATGTTGTTCAATCTTTAGTTTTCAGAGTACCTGACTTTATCCTCAGTAGAGTTCATGTTGTTCAATCTTTAGTTTTCAGAGTACCTAAGTTCATCCTCAGTAGAGTTCATGTTGTTCAATCTTTGCTTTTCAGAGTACCTGAGTTCATCCTCGGTAGAGTTCATGTTGTTCAATCTTTAGTTTTCAGAGTACCTAAGTTCATCCTCAGTAGAGTTCATGTTGTTCAATCTTTGCTTTTCAGAGAACCTGAGTTCATCCTCGGTAGAGTTCATGTTGTTCAATCTTTACTGTTCAGAGTACATAAGTTCATCCTCAGCAGAGTTCATGTTGTTCAATCTTTAGTTTACAGACCTGAGTTCATCCTCAGTAGCGTTCATGTTGTTCTATCTTTAGTTTTCAGAGAACCTGACTTTATCCTCAGTAGAGTTCATGTTGTTCAATCTTTAGTTTTCAGACCTGACTTTATCCTCAGTAGAGTTCATGCTGTTCTATCTTTAGTTTTCAGAGTACCTGATTTTATCCTCAGGAGAGTTCATGTTGTTCTATCTTTAGTTTTCAGAATACCTGACTTTATCCTCAGTAGAGTTCATGTTGTTCTATCTTTAATTTTCAGAGTACCTGACTTTATCCTCAGTAGAGTTCATGTTGTTCTATCTTTAGCTTACAGAGTACCTGAGTTCATCCTCAGTAGAGTTCATGTTGTTCTATCTTTAGTTTTCAGAGTACCTGAGTTTATCCTCAGTAGAGTTCATGTTGTTCTATCTTTGGTCTACAGAGTACCTGTGTTCATCCTCAGTAGAGTTCACGTTGTTCTATCTTTAGTTTACAGAGTACCTGAGTTCATCCTCAGTAGAGTTCATATTGTTCAATGTTTAGTTTTCAGAGTACCTGAGTTCATCTTCGGTAGAGTTCATGTTGTTCTATTTTTAGTTTTCAGAGTACCTAAGTTCATCCTCAGTAGAGTTCATGTTGTTCAATCTTTGCTTTTCAGAGTACCTGAGTTCATCCTCGGTAGAGTTCATGTTGTTCAATCTTTACTGTTCAGAGTACATGAGTTCATCCTCAGCAGAGTTCATGTTGTTCAATCTTTAGTTTACAGACCTGAGTTCATCCTCAGTAGAGTTCATGTTGTTCTATCTTTAATTTACAGAGTACCTGACTTTATCCTCAGTAGAGTTCATGTTGTTCTATCTTTAGCTTACAGAGTACCTGACTTTATGCTCAGTAGATTTCATGTTGTTTTATCTTTAGTTTACAGGGTACATGAGTTCATCTTCAGTAGAGTTCACGTTGTTCTATCTTTAGTTTTCAGAGTACCTGAGTTCATCCTCAGCAGAGTTCATGTTGTTCAATCTTTAGTTTTCAGACCTGACTTTATCCTCAGTAGAGTTCATGCTGTTCTATCTTTAGTTTTCAGAGTACCTGACTTTATCCTCAGTAGAGTTCATGTTGTTCTATCTTTAATTTTCAGAGTACCTGACTTTATCCTCAGTAGAGTTCATGTTGCTCTATCTTTAGTTTACAGAGTACCTGAGTTCATCCTCAGTAGAGTTCATGGTGTTCTATCTTTAGTTTACAGAGTACCTGAGTTCATCCTCGGTAGAGTTCATGTTGTTCTATCTTTAGTTTTCAGAGTACCTGAGTTCATCCTCAGTAGAGTTCATGTTGTTCTATCTTTAGTCTACAGAGTACCTGAGTTCATCCTCAGTAGAGTTCACGTTGTTCTATCTTTACTGTTCAATCTTTAGTTTGCAGAGCACCTGAGTTCATCCTCAGAAGAGTTCATGTTGTTCAATCTTTAGTTTATATAGTACCTGACTTTATCCTCAGTAGAGTTCATGTTGTTCAATCTTTAGTTTTCAGAGTACCTAAGTTCATCCTCAGTAGAGTTCATGTTGTTCAATCTTTTCTTTTCAGAGTACCTGAGTTCATCCTCGGTAGAGTTCATATTGTTCAATCTTTACTGTTCAGAGTACCTGAGTTCATCCTCAGTAGAGTTCATGTTGTTCAATCTTTAGTTTTCGGTGTAGTGTCTTTTACTTATCCTGTTGTTCATCATATTGTCTGTCCTTCTTCGGTATATGGCTCCCGATTACATCTTGTAGTAAATTGCTCGATCATAAACAACTAGCCGTAATGCTTAAGGTTAAAGGTTATGGTGTTTAACGCCGCTTTCAACAATATTTCAGCAACATGGTGGAGAAAACCACCAACCTACCGCAAGTTACTGACAAACTTTATAAAAAAACGTTGTATCGAGTACACATCGCCTTAACGGGATTCGAACTCACAAGCGATCACGACCGCTCCTCTAGCTGTCAGACTGGACCCTACAAGTACATAACATGCATAGAATCACAATGTCCTTTTAAACGATTTAGTAGCATATCATTTACGATCTCTACATAATAATATAATATTTTCAGCTAATTACAATCCAAAGACAAAAATCGAAAAAGCTGAAAAAAATATCATTCGTGATATAATGTTTCTTATGCGCATGATGTTGAAAGACATGTTTTTCAGTATGACATTAATACCATTAAATCCATGCAAATGTTTTATTAATCTCTAGGCTTATGTAATTTTAGTGGTTTTATTTGCTTACAAAACAATATAAATGACACTAATATGAGGATCAGTGATGCATTTGCAAAAACAAAGATCGGCAATTAAATGTATTATTTAAAAATAAGAACGTGACTCTTAATCCGTTTTCATCTTTTAAAAGTGCATCATTTATCTATGAAACTGATATCATCAAAATGCTCGAGTTTTTATTTTTTTGACCTTTTTCTTTTGATCATGGCTGACTGCCCTGCGATTTACGTATTCTGATTACCACCTTCTTATCGCCAACATGTTGTTGTTCTTTACAAGTATGTTCACAAGGTCCAACGGATGATTAATTGATTGATTTATTGATAGAATTGATTAAGAAATAAATCATGGAAGCCAGAATGTGCTTTGAGTTTTAACATAGGTTGGCGGATATTGAGAGATAAAATTTACTTATATCCGCCAACCCATGTTAAAACTCAAAACACAATGTGGCTTCCATGAATTATTTCGATTCTAGTATGTCTAAGATTACAAATACGGTAGTATGTTTTGATTGGAGGACGGTAATTTATATTTACGTTTGCGCACACAATTTATGCTGCCAAATTAGAGCAGACGATAATTTATCAACATGTACTTTTACGACGGGATAGTCAGTCACATATACATTTACGACAGGAAAGTCAGTTGTATTAATGGACCATCCGCAGCAATAATATTGTGTGTGCATGTTTTAATTGCATGTCGCATGTTATTAATTTTGGATATGTTGGTGAGTTTCAGTGAATATAGATGCTTAAAACGAAAACAACTGTGTAAATAATTTTATTTTGTGATTTTATCACCTGGCTTAAATGTGTACCGTGCTTTTGCTAATGAGATTTTGTTATCAGGTTGATCGCTCGTTTGTTTGCAAAGCGAAAGAAGGATCTGAGAATTGAGGTTAAACAAAAAGCGAACAGTATTTCAGCTCTTTTCATGACAAGAACAATCTTACAAAGATCTTTAAAACTATTTGTCTTTCCAATCTTTTCAATTTAAGTGGAGTAGCCCGGGTGGCTCAATGAGTTAGATCGTTGGAATACCTAACAATTCATTCCATCCTATCACCAATACGGCGTGAGTTCGCGCCCGGCTTTGCAAATTACAAAAAGGGTGCACTCGACTAGCAGCCACAAGTGATAAAGTTTACCAGTTGCTTGCCCAGGGTCGGTGGTTCTCTCCGGGTACTCCGGCTTCTTTCACCACTAAAACTGGTCGCCATGATATAGCTAAAATATTGCTGAAAGTGTCGATAAACACCAAAAACCAAAATAAAAAAATCTTTTCAATTTAAGTGTAACTAATGAAGGTTATTCCAGACATGTGTCGTGTGAGCTGAATTATAAACACTTGGATGCAAACAATAATTCTAGTGGCAAATAAGATGCCATTGCATTGGAATGGGGCAGCAGGTGAAAGATTACATTACACAGAGAACATACAAATATTATGAGATCGGAACAAATTACATTTCGACCACTAAAAACTACTTCTAACAAAATGTTGCAACTTATCAATTAATTACAAATGTGGTGGCATTTTCGATACACGTGCCACTCATGCGTCTCGTCCAGAGAGCTATTTATGTACCAGTATTTGATTCATCAGGCACAACTAGTGGATGCCTTTTTCGGAAGTGTTGGAACCCACAACAGTGATCTGGTGCTTCCATGTGGATCACAAGGTTTAAAAGATTTAAAATGCAGATGTTTGACGCATATTTGATAATCCTTATTTTGTCAACTTATTTGACAATCCCGACATAAATAAGAAAAAAACACATTTATTCTTCGAAACCGAATAAAATAATGATGTGTTCTGTAATACACTACTGGAAATCTGATATATATCTTGACAGCATATTCATTCAAAGCAACATCACTTGACACGGGATTTGTTGAGAGTTTTTACCTCCAGTTGTTTGTCGGTGGGCTCATGTCTTGCTTACGTTATTTGTGTTTGCTTGGGTATAGTGGGTCCAACACGTGTTGTGTTTTGTTCTTGTTTTGTTTTGCTTCGTCTTGTTTATCCTATGTTGCCGGCTTCTCTATATTGTCAATTATTAATTGCCCCTTCGGTATTCTCTTACATTTATTATGTACATAAGAACAATAATAGTGATATGCATATTAAATAAACTCATATACAAACCCGTCAATATTTAATGAACAATATATGAGTTGAGCGCAAAGCTCATACTGACAACTATAAGAAAGAAAACTAACATAATAAGGTTAGTATATAAATATTGATAGACGCAGATGAACAAATTCTGATATGATATATCAATATATAACAAAAATAGGCAATATCAATGTAAATACTTAGATGGAACTACAAGCTCTATCTTTAAATGTTTGTCATCATTCTTCTACACTGTTAAATGGAAATTTCATCAGTTAATACAGTATGAAACTAAATTATCTAAAGTATTGAAACTCACATCAAGCACATAGACATGATAATATACAGAATCAAGCTATCAGGTGGAAATTATATCTCAATACAAAACTTAATAAATGGTAAAACAAGAAGGTTTACAATAAAACTGCTACATATTTAACCTGATGCTGTGGAAAAATAAGATTATTATGTATAGTACCATGAATGAAATTGCAATCGTAGAAATGTATGACTTTTTAAAATATATTCCAAAATGAACAAACTAGTTGATCCTATTTCAAATGTCATTAACGTTGCTTTAAGGTAAATTATCCTTAATTTTGGAAAATATTATGATTAGAAGCATGCGAAAAAACTGCGTTCTCATATAACAAAAAGTTCAATGGCAATGTTGGTACTACATTTCTATGTTATATATTGCTGATTGAATGCTATTCAACATCATATGGGCAGCTAAAAACACGAGAAAAACAAATATATGTTTGTGGTCAATGAGTTGTGGTGATATGTAATTGTTCGTTTTATTGATTTTCGTGGAATTGTTGGCCATCATTGTTTAAAGTTTCTTTTCATTATTAACATATATGCAAAACAGTGGCTCTGTAATATGTATATTATGAGTCCGTGTTGTTCGTCTTTTTAATTTTCTGATGTGTTTTAATTATCAATGTTCTCTGTTTTGTGTTCCCAATGTTACCTGTATCACTGAATTGTTCATTCTCGATTGTCCCTTGCGGGCTTTTCGAACGTGTATTGTCATATCAGTGTACAAACTGGAATCGGACAAATGTCAATGTGAAATATATTACATATAAACTAAGACTAGTTTTACATTTCACATAATTGAAATCTCTTTAGTGCCGTAAAGATAATCTCGACATATACAAAATGCTGTATTCACATAGGAATCAGTAACTACAATAATCTTGATTTTATGTCCATCAAATGGAGTTCTGATGTAAAACGTAACATTCTAAAACTATTAATGAACGATGTGTAATGTATATGTCACTTGAAAATAAAAAAAATAACAGACAATTCACACAACATCATTAAGCTGACAAAATGATTCAGTGTCTAGTGGACAAATGTATATTAAGGAATATGTAGAAAGAAACGATCTGTCTTCCACACCAAAAAGATGTTTGGTTCTACTTTACCTCCAGTTGTTTGTAAGAGGGCTCATGTCTTAATTACATTATTTGTGGTTTTCTTTTCCGAATAGTAGTGTCCAATACATATTGTGTTGTGGGTTTATTTTTGTTTGAATGCTTTGAAATGCAGGTAAATTTCCTTTTACAGTCTCAGCTGAAGGCCATTTGATTAGGGGCTTAAAAGACTTTGCTAGTGTTCCATGCTGTCACAACTCGTATAACATGACTGGTTGTTACTCCAAATTGGTAAGCCAAAAGCACAACATCATACCCTCTGCGTATTCGTACTAAAGTTAGAATCTATTCTTCAAACAAGCTAAGAGCTCGCCGCTTTCTTCCTCCAGATTTTCCACCTGTGTATAGCTTCTTCTTTCCATCCCACAGTTTCAGATTTTTAGTTGCAGGTTTCAACCATTCACAAATTTTCTTGAGAAGACTTGCAGATGATACTCCGTATATTAGAAACATGATTTGTCACTTTCTTAGATTACTTTCATAAATTCGCTCTTCCGTAACCTTTTCCGTTGTGCACTGTTAAACTTTATTTTATAAAAACACGTATCACACTCAACATCAAAGTCTTGTAAATGACTGTTTCTTTCTGTCTGTGTTGACTTTGTACAAGTGTTTGAATCAGTTTCATTTTTTATTTCTGCATTCTCAGAGTGAATATTTACATTTTCGATGTCTTGACTTGTCATTAAATTAATATTTGTATTATATTGATTTGTAAGATTATATAGAAAACAAAAGGACTGGAAGTATGTCAACAGTTCAGTTTTAACGTAAACATCTTGATTTGTGTAATTTGTGAAATAAATAGGAATAAAGCGGATCTTCATTCCAAGCACGTCGTTCAACAATTTCTCATTTTCAATATATTGAATGTTTTTTTTCCGGGATTTATATTGTGAAGTGAACAAATGTTATAATTAGAGAGGTAATACGGTTTGTATTTTTCAATATGCTGTACAGTTTAATGTCTGTAATTTAGATTGTTTGAAAATTTTGAAATCTTATGAAATTTTTGACATTTTAAATTTTTTTTGAAATTTTTGAACTTTTAAAAAAAAATTATTTTATAATTTTTAAAATGTGTTGGAAAATTTTGACCTTTTCTTGGACATCGTTGAAACCCCGAATAGACCCCCGTGATGCTCACGCGAGGTGAACCTCACTCTGAGGTACAACCAAGAAAGTAAAGTTTAGGCCAATCAGCGAACAGCAAAATTCCTTATCAATTAATAAATGTAATAATATGAGAGGTAATACAGTTTGTATTTTTCAATGAAGAATTGAATGCATTCTTTTGAAGTTTCATTGGGGTATGCAAGCGTTGACCGAAGTATATTTTCAATGAATCGCGGTAGCGCTTCACGTTGAAAATGTAGTTCGATCAACGCACTCATACCCCAATGAAACTTCAAAAGAATGCTTTCAATTCTTATAATTATATTTAAATAACACTAAAATTTAATATAGTTGAATTTTTCGTTGTGAATTTTATTTGTGTTAGATTATTTGCTGTTGGAAATTACTACGCCATTGATTGTTTACATCTGACGTCGTCATGGAGGCACGTGCAAATTCGGGTTTGAGTTTCATTCGGATGTGAAACATCTCTTTCATATTCATGTGACCACTTCATAACCAATCATATTGTAACATTTCAATGAAAAACGAAAGTAATGTAATTATTATGTTGTACAGTTCAATGTCTGAAATTTAGATTATACCAACATCTCATAAATGAGGTCGCACTTTCAAGGTCATTGCTTTTATATATGGGAAAAAAACATGCTATAGTGTATTCGGGTAGTGATTATTATATTCTACATTCATAAAGTTTTTGATAACGAAAATGGTCTGTGAGGTCGTCGTGCTCGTGATCGTATGGTAGTTGGATATACAACTACCTATGCAAGCAGTGATGTTGTTTTTCGAATTCCGTTCACATTGGGATTTACTCGATACAACAAGATGTGATAAATTTGGTCAGCGACTATATGTCAGAAATACGGTTGGAAGTCACTTTAAACACCATAACCCTACTCTACCCATAACTGTCTGTCAAAATACAGTGCATTTTTCCTGTTAAATCTTCGCGCAGATAATGTAACCTCTTAAGCTAAGGATGGTCGTGGGCTTGTAGGGTATGTTAGATTTTCACCAGTGTTTAGCGTCACTAAAGTAATCAGTTTATGGTTCACTGTTTGTAACGTCTACTCGAAAGCGAAATAGCATTGAATTACGACTCGTCGGAGATTCCGGTCCCCCATCCCCCAATTAATGAAACTGGAATTTCTTTGAAAGTTGAGTTAGCCTCTTATAACCCCAATTAACCCAATCATTCATATCACACTATTGTATTGCACTTTCTGTATAAACACTATATGTCGTGATTGCATGATTAAACTATAGATGAACTATTGTAATAATTACATTCACCAGACATTTACGTCATGAACCTTTCATTATAACTATAATTAACCTACATGTGACTCATTGTTATGATTATATTTACATGTATGTATTTTTGGGATGAATCGTATAACATGTCTGTTTACCTTGACGTAATATATTCTTGTGGTGAATAGTACATGTATAACGTGTCTGTTTCCTTTGACGTAATATGGATAGTTTTATGGCAATATTGATTACCTAAAAACCATGTGACTCATTATTATAGTTACTCTTTGGGATGAATCATATAACGTGTCTTTTTCCGTTGACGTAATATGGATATTTTTACGGCAATATTGATTAACTGAAAATCCCAAACCCGTCTAAAATAGTGATGACATAACTGCAATTAATGGGGATAAATTGTCTGTTACGTATTTAGTAAATAGCTTTCAACTAATCTTAATGGTTGTGTCTAAGCATAGCGTTTTTGTTGAAATGATGCGTTTATAGTTTTATAAAAACATATTAGTAGTTACTTGACATAATGAAGTATTATGTTTTGGAATTATATTATTACTTCCAATTCATGACCTCAATAAATCCTCGGGCATAGGTGACATTAACTGATCTTGTCTACCCTGTTTACATTAACTGATCTTGTCTACCCTGTTTAGGCACTTTGACTTACGTGTTACCAAACAGTACAAAATCATTTGATTTTCCAGTCTTTCGACTTTGATCATACCTGATAAAGGTTACTCCAGAAACACATCTTGCGCACTAAATTAGATATCTATGTTTTTATTGTGTTCGTATGTCATTATCAAGTTACTAATATATCTAAAGCATTCAGAATTGTCGGCATGTTAATAGTCTACGAAAACATTATGGGAACAGCTGAAAACTTTAGGTTATAGTTCAAAACAAAAAAACAATGCTTGTGTTGTTTTGAAGGTGGATGGTCAAAATTGTCATAATTTAAATGAAATCGCAAACATTTTCAATAATTTTTTCACAACCGTGGCATCGAAGCTTGTTGAAAAGTTGCCTCTATCTCAAAATATATTCCACGTAGCCTCTATTCTTTTCCAACAGTTTTATAGTAGAGTTAATATCAATAGATTACAACTTGAAATAAGTCCTGTGTCCGAGGAATTTATATATAAGGAATTGTGTCACCTTAATTCATTTAAAAGCACAGGGTTAGACATTCCAGCAAGCTTCGTCAAAGATGCGGCTACAACACTAACAAAGCCCATCAATTTCATTGTAAATTTATCAATAACGAGTGGTATAGTTCCCGATCAATTAAAATCAGCACGGGTCAAACCATTATTTAAGAAAAACAATAGAACAGAGGTTGGAAATTATAGACCAATAAGTATACTGTGTATTATATCAAATATTTTAGAAAAAGCAGTATATAAACAGTTAGAATCATATTTAGTTAAAAAACAACTTGCTATATGAACTTCAACCTGGTTTCAGAAGCGCTTATTCCACCAATACCTGCCTTATTAATCTTTTTGATCATATTAAATCTCAAACATCTAAAGGCCTCTTCACTGGTATGGTAATGATAGATCTTCAAAAGGTATTTGATACGGTCGATTATCAAATTCTTTGCAACAAGCTTCAAGCGATGGGAGTATCTAACATTAAATGGTTTGAATCGTATTTAACAGGCAGACAACAGTTGGTTAATGTTAATGGCACAGCATCCAACCCAGCAAACATTACCTGTGGTGTTCCACAGGGAAGTATTCTAGGTCCTTTACTTTTCCTTTGTTATGTCAATGACATGTCCATAAGCATTAACTCAGACTGTAAATTACTTCTGGACGAAGAAGACAGTACTATTATGTTTTCTCATGAAAATCCTGAATTTATCTCTTACAAACTTGGTGAAGAACTCGAATCCTGCAGTGAATGGCTCGTTGACAACAAACTTTCTCTCCACCATGGTAAAACAGAATGCATTCTTTTTGGTCCAAGGAGAAAATGAAAAAATGTAACTGAATTTCAAATTAACTGTAATGGTCATATAATAAATTCACAAAATAGTGTTAAATATTTAGGCATTGACATTGATCAAAACCTGTCTGGCGAAAAAAACAGCTAACTCTATTATTAAAAAGGTTAATTCCCGGTTGAGGATTATGTATAGAAAGGCAAACTGTCTATCTGTCGAAACGCAGAAAACTTTAAGTATGGCACTTATTCAATGTCATTTTGATTATTCTTGTTCCTCCTGGTACGCTGGTATAACTCATGCTTTAAAAAACAAACTGCAAGTGGCACAAAACAAAACAAATAGATTCATTAAAAGCATGGGCCCAAGAACTAGTATAAAGCAAGCTGAATTATCTAGTATAGAATTTTTAAATATTGAAAACAGAGTAAAACAGCTTCGATAGAACCATGCTCATAAAATCTATTATGATAAATGTCCTTCTTATTTGAAAAATAATTTCATCAAAATTAGTGAACATCATGCCCATAATACTAGATCAAGTCAGATTAATTATGTTACACCAAAGATTAAAGGCATCGAATCAACAACGTTTTACTACAATGGAATCCATGATTGGAATTCTCTACCCGATTCGATCAAATCCATCAATGATTTGCAAAGATTTAAAAAAGAAGTGAAGTGCCACCTGATACATACCAGTGAAGAACGGGAAAGACGTGTCATATCATAATAATGGCAATTATATATATTTTTTTTTCATAGAAAATGTACTTATTTTAAAATTAAGTAATCCCTCTACCCGCTCATTTTGATCTTTTAATATCCACTTGGACATTAAGCTGATACTTGTAAAGGACCCCATTGGAAATAAGCTGAATGGCTTTCACGGGCTAACCTTGGTAAGAAAGTTTTCAGCAGTTACAATGAGTGGATTGAAGTTTCTGTTAATGATGGCAGTTTTATGTTTTATTTTTAAATTAACGAGGAAATTTTAAACATTTGTGTATGATGTTGAAATTTTTAAACCTAAATATATTTTACCGTTTACCTTTACCTTTATGACAAAACAACAAAAATAATTAGAACTTGTCATATCTGTGCTGTTACTTTTCATGTTATCAATATTACTTTAGAACTTAATATTCTAAAATAAATATAATTCTCTAAATAGCTTTGTTTTTGTTTTTCTCACTGTCGCAATATGTCTTAATAAATACCACTGAATGAATCTACTCTATAAAATATTCCAAGGCCATTTACCACTGTACGACTTCTCAACTCTACTCATGGTTTGTTGTTGTTGACATCGTCAGTTCATGTCTGATTTATTATATCTGATCAAGGAAACACATACTACTTTTGTATTAATTGTTTTGTACATAGTCTTTGTATGATTTATGCTACATTTACTATCCCGATTTCATTGACAAGAAATCCATTCCATTGATATGAAATTCAGATCATCATTGCATCAATAATCCTATGTGAATTACTTCTGTTTTTAATGATTAAAAAGAGGATACGATTTCTGGTTTGATAATTACAACACTATTGAGATTTCAATTTCGTGAAATGTACAAGGAAGGCTTAATATAGTATATGTAATAGATATGTTTTCTCTCTCATTCTAATGGGTCCCATATGTACATTTGTATCAAAATCTCATTATGCTATTACCAAATTCCGTTTGGTTACAGACCTGTTTAGGAGGCTTAAGATTTTAATACTTGGGTAATTTAGTAAATATGTTTCTATGATTGTATAACTGTATCACCGACACTACAACCAGACGTCGTTTGATTTTTATAAAGATTTAGGAGTTGTCATTTTTGTAGTAATGTTTATTAGTTATTTGTGTTTGTTTGACTATAGTGGTGTCCAACACATATTGTGTTGTGTTTTTATTTTAATTTTCTTCGTCTTGTGTACCCTATGTTGCCAGTTTATATGGATTGTCTATATTTGATTGCCCCTTCGGTATTCTCTAACATTTATTTGTCCTGTGTCTTGTGTCCCCTATGTTGTCAGTTTCTATGGATTGTCTATATGTGATTGCCTTCGATATTCTCTAACGTTTATTTGTCATGTGTTTTGTGTACACTATGTTGCCAGTTTCTATGGATTGTCTACTTGTGTTTGCCCCTTCGGTTTTCTCTAACGTTTATTTGTCCTATGTCTTGTGTACACTATGTTGCCAGTTTCTATGGATTGTATATTTGTGATTGCCCCTTCGGTATCTCTAACGTTTATTTGTCCTGTGTCTTGTGTACACTATGTTGTCAGTTTCTATGGATTGTCTAATTGTGATTGCCCCTTCGGTATTCTCTAACGTTTATTTGTCCTGTGTCTTGTGTACACTATGTTGCCAGTTTCTATGGATTGTCTAC
>MJUT01050663.1:82743-105278 GCA_002080005.1 Gigantidas platifrons | reverse complement strand
TTATTATTACTTGTTCTTTTTGTGTTTGTTGAAAATTGTATATTACTGCCTAAAGGTATAAATGAATTTGTTGTGTTCCTGTGTATTGTACATGTATGGTTTTGATTTTGTATCCTTTTACCCAGATTTTTATTATTAGTCATAAAGGGACAATTTTTCCCAGAACAAAAATTATGTTTCAGAGTGCATTTTTTTTTTCAGGTACAAAAATGTAGCATCGAAATCTTTTTATCAGTAAAATACACCCTTTTCCCCTAATGCTAATGCAAAGAAATGAAATGTGATACACGTATACACCGTTAGGAATTTAATTAATAACCTAATATCCCTGTCGTACTGTAGTCAACTTTCCAGCGCAATGGATGCAAGTATAAGATACAGTACTATTAGAAAAAAAAGAAGCGGCCCGTATTGAATATCCCGCAATACGGGTAACTTCTTTTGTTTCATAGTAGTTTATCTGCCTTGTACAATAATGTTATAATTTATAAAATAAAAAAAAGTCGTGAGAACAGTTTTGTTTGTGAACGAAATGTACAGAATTGTCCTAGTCATGTTATAAGGGCATTATATATTGACGTGTCCTTGTACCTAACGTTAACAATCCAAGCGTCATCGAGATTAAAACGTTCCGCTAACCACTTATGGAACAACAGCGACGTCTGTCGAAAGAAATATGGTGAATGATCCCTATTGTGACGTCATATGTTCTGTCATCAATATATCAATCTGAGAAGTAATACAACGTCAACAACAGGTAGTGGTGTTCACCCTTAACTTTAAGTGCAAATCATTTATATTTTAGCATGGTGAAATGCCTTCAGCAGTTTGAATTACTGTGTTCCTGATAATATATTTAGGGGTTAGGGTTTGGTTTGTTGTATTTAACGCCACTTTAACCATCTTTTCAGCTTAACTTTTGTTGGTGGAGGAAAGCGAAGTGTCCGGAGAAGATCACAGACCTGCTGCAATTCACTGACAAATTTATCACATAAATGTTGCATCGAGTTACAACGTTAGTGGAGTGGTGATAGGCTCTGATTGCATATGTAGTTGTATATCCAATAACCGTGCGAGCACGATCACGACGGCCCTTAATATATTAGGAATACAAAACTAGCTTTTTATCTGTATCATGCCAGGAAAGTGAGCGATCATCACGTATTTGTCTGTTGAAGATATCGATTTTTCCTTTTCCTATAATTTTCGATAAGGTTTTGAGAACTGTGGTATTTTTTGTTCTTACTTTTATTGATAGGTTTTTACTGTTTATTACTGTTTCGACATTATTTAATTTATTTTTTACAAAATGAGTTTTACCCATAGTAGAATATCATCTATATACACACAACTTTAAATATGATTTATGTTTACCATTGAAGACCCAGGTTATGATCATTAGATAAAACAAAAACACTGTCATCAAATTCTAAAGAAGTGTATATATTGGGGCTTTGTGATTGCCTCCCGTATATACGAATAGAGATAATCGCAAAGGCAAATATAAGCATTGATTGAACCTCAACATAAATACCTATTGTTAGAAACAAACACGAATCCAGAATGTGTCACCGCCACTTATAGCTCTTCTAATGCTACTTTTATTTCTTACAAGAACACGTAAGTGTGAATATATTTAACATTAATGATTTTGTTTTCTTTAAAGAAAGATAGTAATTGTTCTATTTTCAGAAATATGTGTTGCTGTGATTTTGTATAATGTTGTGTAATATCCTGGTGGTTAAATGATACTTACCAGAAACATTGATATAACAAAGTCAAATGTTATTTGATGTGAGAGCTGATCCATTCTATGTCGTCTCTCCTTCATCTTCTGATTTCCTATTTGATGTCTCCACGCTTTTTCTTAGAATAAATATGTCTCCTTTGTTGTCCGGTAAAACAACAGACAATAAAATAGATATTTGTAGCTTCTCCGCTTGGCATGCAAAATTCGAGAGCGACGATTGGTTGGCTCGAAATCAGGGTAGTGTGTTCCGGTGGAATAACATATTTACCTGCGCACTGTTATTTCAATTAGCGCTATAAAGTTGCAACTAAGTGAGTTTTGTATAGTACAAAGTGGACATCATCTCATCTGATACAGCTTGTTCTCGCCTTGCATGATACAGCTAAAAATTGTTCCTTTAAAGCCAAACAGCAAGCAATCATTCTCACTCTTAACACCAACCCAAGTGCCTCTTGTATCTAGATCCATTGGAAGTTTAGATATACTTGATCACCAATTGATTTGTAATGGTGCCATCAGAATCAATCAATGATATTATTGTTAGTCTAAATAGTGGCCAGTGTATATATGACTTGATTTTTGTAGAGATCTACTGTTTCTATATATGTTTCAGTATTGACAAGAGACATAGCTTCATTGATTGACTGCTGCTTGACATCAAATAAGAAGAGAACGCCATTGTGATGTAATGATTGAATGCGATAGATCGTGGCTTTGATTGTTAACATTAATCAGTAATCTAAAGTCGAACACTATCTTCCAAGCAATGTACATTTCTACTATCTAGATGAGCAATTGATATAATATTCGAAAAATCATTCGTGTTTCCAGTATAATGTCGCGTCACAAATTGTCAAGGAGATAATTTTTAACTGTAATATACCCTTCTATCTTTAACCAGCATTTGTATTTTCATGGAGTTACATCTCTAGTTGCTTGTAGCTACTTAGCATGAGTGAGTGACATGTTGTTTTCACACGACAATCTAGCCATATTCAAGCTTATAGCATGGTGTGAAGAAGTTACTTTTTGATGAATATATAATTTAGTACACACGACGCATTTCTGGAATAACCTTCTGGTATTCTTTCGTATTTGTTTAATTGTTTTCATGCCTGCTGAATTATGATATCATTCATGTACTTGGTGTTCTTACAATATAATAGATCTAACTTTGAGATCGTCGTCTTCTACAATAAGACAATTACTATCATTCGTGGACAGTGGGGTTGGGAGATCGCCGTCTTCTACAATAAGACAATTACTATCATTCGTGGACAGTGGGGTTGGGAGATCGTCGTCTTCTACAATAAGACAATTACTATCATTCGTGGACAGTGGGGTTGGGCATATGTTGTTTTTTTTTATCAATATCAAAACAACTGATCAAGATCTGACGACACAATAAGACTGCCTTCTAAATGTCATTTTCATTAACGAGATTTCCGTAATGTAAATATGATCTCACTAACTTCTGTCACTCCTTATCGCCAAGGTTACAATTAGATACAGCATGGGTAAGCTTTTATTTGAATCTGCCATTTATAAAATGTCATGAATACCACTCATTCTTTGCTTTACTTCCGTTGTTTTAATTTACATAGGAAGTGTGTAGTATGAGAACTTAAGTACTTTGAAAAGGTTATACAATTATCACACAGATCATAAAGGTTATACAATTATCACACAGATCATAAACGGAAGAACTTGAATTCTGTCATAGTGAGCTGTAATAGTCAAGATGTATAATGTATAATGGCACAAAAAGGGCTGCCTCTCAAAACATCTTTCAGGTAAATGGCAATAATGATGTATCATTGCTAAGTAAAAACCCTTGAAGATTAAAATCGGCTGTAATCATTAGATTGCTAGTTAATGTGCTATGTTATTGTCATTATTTACATCAATGCCGCCAATAGCGAGTTCTTCTTTTTAAATAATGGGCAGCAATGAAGTAATAGTGGACAAAAACAAGTGTACGAAGTAATTAAACATTTCTACTGCCATTAACTGACAATGATGAGAACGGGTGATATATGTTTTCATAATTGTAGGTCTTTTCTTTGAGTCTGTCTTAGAAAACTAATAAAACAATACAACCAACAAACCTTGTACGAAATAAGATACAAAAATACACATGTAAAGTCATCTCCTCTCATTTCATATTAACTTAATAGGATTTAACAGGATTTCGTTTTCATTTCGCCTGTACCAGTTTAATATCTCACAAATAGACGACTTATGATTCGTTATATTGCCAGTGACAATTAAAGGTACTCTACACAAGTATTACGATCCGCTTTACTTAACAATATTATTTCTATAACGGTATTTGATATGGAAGTAAATACCAAGTTAGACCTATAATCTAAAACAAAGTTATTAACCATAATTATTTATTATTTGTAGAAATGGTAAATTGGTCAAGATATCGGAGGATGGTAGCTTTCATAATCTATTAGTAGTGGTGTACACTGCTGCTGACACGTCGGTGTCAACCCAGCGCCACCCCCACCTACAACCCAAATTCATATACATGTATTACACATTTTAGAAATATATACATGTTCGTATAAGTAAAGATATATTGATACATTTGTTTACAAACCTAATCCAATATTTGCTGTAAACATTGTAAGCAATTTAGAATTTAACCATTCATCTCCATATTTCTTGTTTATTGGACAGTTTCATTGATACCCTCAGAGAAGATGAGTATAATTTGAACAAAGATTTGTCGATGTAACATCTGAAGCTATTCATATATTAGTTCTATAAACAAATATGGGCTTCTCAGTTCATCTGAAATTAGTGACTTAATCATATTTTCTCGGGTCAAAAATCGCTTATATTTTCAACCGTATCGTCACCAGTAATACGAATATAGGATGTCAGCATGCGGAGACAATAGCCAATTTGATATAAACTGATAAAAGGGTTGAATGGCATTTCGTCAACGACATATACAATCATTTGTGGTCATAACTCCTGTATAATATTAAAGATCGTATTGTCCGTCATTTTGTTAATTTCATTTTATTCATGATTTATGTTTCCCTTTTGTTTTGTATATTTATCTTTAATATATTATCATTATTTTACATGCCTGCATGATGTCATCATTTTCACTACCGCCTCAAATGTAGAGAGGGTTATTTCAATTACATCTATTTCGTGGTTCGGTGAGCGCCCCGTTATATCAGGGAGATACATTTTCAAGTTAGCCTATTAGGCCTGTTCGTTTCATAAAGTACTGCGTTTACTACTGTTATACCTATTTTGTCCCAGTATTGTTAAAAATACTGTTATAGTGACAACCGGAACCTTTTAACCGTAATGGAAGTGGGAGGTTTGGCTCCGTAAAATCTGATTCAACCCATCATTTCTTTGGAAATGCCTGTACCAAGTCAGGGCCATTGTGGTTTTCCGAGTTTTCCGGTTGTTGACTGATTTTGTCTCTTTGTTGACTTATGAGTTTTGCCTTTCCCTTTGGAAGATTGCTCGGTGTTTGGTAATTTTGTTATTACCCTTATTCATTAGATCAATTTATTACATTCTTAAAACATACATTTAGCAGGTCTTTTTCTACTTTCCTTTTTTTTTACTTCTACTTTGTGTGGTATTTATGGTATTTAGATTCATTTTATGTAGATTAGGAATATTGTATGCTAATGCTTAACTTTTTACAACAGCTTAGTTATATCTTGGAAGTTCGTTTTCGTGGAAGGGGATTCCGCTAATCCAAGGAATTGTCCTCAATTCATACCGAGTACACTTCTAAACAAGTGTGAACACAATGTACGTATCATCAACATGCACAATGGCTGCCAGAAATGAAGGATGAAATGTTGGCATAATAAGAGGTACATAGGTGTTACACCTGTTTTACCCCATGAACATATTGATATTAATATGATTAATGGTTGTTGATTTAGTGGAGTTTATGGGTCTTTATTGTCACTTTCAACAGTTGTTTACGTTATGTTGTGACTATTAAATCTATTCGGGGAGGATATTCTATAGCAATAAGGAACTAAATGATGACACCGCCAGACTTGGGTGGGTATCTGAAAACCTTTGCACTTCAGAAAAGCATTGGGTGTTGTTTGCTTTGCGCTTGTATTGTCTCAATGATAAATCTTCATTTTTAAAAACATACATCACGAAAATCCCACACATACTTATTGTGTCGCAGAGACGATTGGAGAATATAAAACGTCAAAGATTGACCAATTCCAGAGGCATTCGACTCTAGTGAGAGTTTAACCCCCGTATTTACATACAGTGTCGTGAAATACCATGTGATAAATTTACCTCCTCCGTAAACTAGTAAGAGTGAGAATATCCATGATTCTATTGGCTTGTTTTGTATGTTAATTAATTTAATTTTCATAGGATTGTTTACACTATACTCACCTTATGATGTAAATTGTGTAGCATCTGAAAAAACTACGAATCTTTTTATTTACCAATTTACACTCCAATAAACGAATGTTTAGTTCTTGTAATGTAAATAAACAGCTATACTGGATATTAAAATGAAAATCACACGATATGGAGATTTGTAATTCCCATAGCAATACAATGAATATACGATATACGATGTCATTATGGGTTCTCTACAATTATTGACAGTCTTGAATAAAGAAATCAGAGAAATGTTGTTTAGAAGCTCATAGTCTGTATTAGATATATACTTGTGTTTGTTGATTGACTTAATGATTGGTGTTTAGTGCCAACTTACTTGTGTTTGTGATTTACATACCATTAACATTCTAAATACATGGATTTATCCTTTTATTTTTTTCTGTCTTTTTTTATACATGCATATGTATTATTTCTAAGGGTTTTCTAGTTCAAGGAATTATTTTTAGAAATATTGTTCAAATACTGCTCAATTGACATTAAACACCAACTTAATCCATCAATCATTTAAATCAATTAACTCTCAAGTTATAGAATCATGATAAAATATCAACGATCTACAATAGTATTTGCAATTGTAATCACATGTTCATTTTGTGATGGTTTTTTTCATATTTGTGAATGTAATATGACCTCATGTTGCACATTTTCATGTGTCTGAGTGTACTAATAAAATCTTGAAATCTTTATTAACTTATTTTGTAAATAAATTATATCTACTGACAAATGTTTCTACAGATATTACATTTTTACTTAGTTCTTAAACACTTTTATTTGTCTAGTCTTACAATATATTTGACTATTTTCCGTATTCATCATCAACGCGTAAATACTTCGATGTCACGATTTTAACCATCTCCAGCATCCATCCAAGGCGTTCTCAATTTCATCTATAAATTTACATCGTATCATTAAGGCTGCAGTGTCTGGATGATGATGCTGGTCACGTGTACTCTGGTAAATTAATTTGAACTTGTTAAGATATCAGAACAAGTTCAACAAAACACGACTAATATACTTGTATAATTAAGAAAGAATTGGCAGAGGGACTATTGTTCACAAAAACCTAAGCCAAAATCTAAGCCAACGAATATATGTTTGGAATTGTAAATACATGCTTTTATCTTCTAGAATAACACTAGAATATAATAAAGTTATGAAAAAGAGAGAAATCCCAAAATTTACAAATATCTTGTGTAGAAAAATCTTACATTTGTCAAGAAAAAACCTGATAACCAAAACGTTGTGTGGAACATTTCAGTTAATCGAATTACGATTTGAGCAGACCGGGTAAATAACAAGAACAATGTAGAGTATATTGTACCCGATGAACTGAAAATGATGGGGTGTTTGGTAAATATGAGGGGGTAAGATGCTTAAATTCTTCCATCATCTGGAGCACTGACTGCAGTAAGGTTTCAGTTGAGAGGAAAATATAAATGATGTTGGCACCTTCGATACATATGTTCTGTTGACAGACTATTCAGTGGGGGATATCATTCGAAAGTGGATTCCATCTAGCAAACAGCAGCCCAATGATAAAATAAACCCTTTGTGGTTGTTCAATTAGCCAAACTTAATGAATTTAGCTTTTTATATCTTTGTCCAAAATCGGAGCGATAAATAATTTGTAATGCACAACTGTTTATTTGTTTTAATATGAGGCCGATCGACGACAAGAATATCAATAGTATACCATATGGTCACTACACTAACATTGCGTCAGTTTGAACACTTGGGGATTTCATTTGAAATCGCCGAATTCCTGTAATTAAGCTCTCAAGTCTACCGATTAATATTTTCTGTTACGTACAATGAAGAATAGGTACATTGAACTATAAATCACGAATGTAGATGTAATCTACGAAAGTACAAAGATAAGTATACTCCATCATGTATCTGTCTGACTTTCTGCTTTATCTGGATTCCGGAGTGACTTGTATTATTTTTCGTTGTGGAAGCGGTTTGTAGTATTTGGATTTTTAATGGTTTGTATTATTTTTGATTTTGGAGCGGTTTTTGAATATTTCGAGTTTAGTGATCTGTATTATTTTGATTGTGGATTGATTAGAATTATTTTGGATATTTAGTGGTTTGTATTATTTTTGATTTTGTAGTGATTTGTATTATTTTGGACCTTTAGTGGTGTGAATTTTATTTGTGATTTGGGAGAGATTTGGAATCTGTGGATGTAGGGTGGTTTGTATTATTTTTGTGTAACAATTTAAAGCGATCGACACATGGGTTATTCCAAAGCAAGCACAAAACACTAAAAGCCATATACTGAGGCCAAGGTGGAACTTGACATACAAGACGTCAGTCAGAAACTACTGCAGATGAAAAATAAAGCATCAGTTTACTATCCATATAAACATACGATTTTATTGTAAATAAATGTTAGAGAAAACCGAAAGGACAATGAAGAATGGACAATCTAGAGACACGTAGATTGTCATGATAAGAACCACATAATCTTATGTGGACTATTATATTTAGGAAATGAAGACATTTCCATCATATTAGTATTGATTATTCCTATAGTGACATGTTCTGTCCAGCCGTAATCCCCACACGCCTGAAGGTTAAGTTTCTTCCCACTATAATTCCACCATGTCAGATCTTGATTAATGATTTCAAAGACAGAAATTCTTAAATCGTATAGTCAAGACTTGTAATTTACTGTCTAAGATAATATTATAACTATTGCATTTTTATTTCTAGATACAACTTAATTTCCGTCGGGCAATGAAATTACTTTTACATAACAAAAATCTCTAAGTATTTCGTCAACAGATACACATGCATTTTATGTTAAAAAATGACATCTGTTTCACATAAAATTTTACATATTTTAATTGTACAATAAATATATCCTCTATATGTAGATGATCGATGAACTAATTTAATTAACTTCCCGGTCCTTTCCTCATTCACGACGGGTGCCACTAGTGGAGCAGGAACTGTTTACCCTTTTGGAGCACCTGATTTCACCTCCGGTTCTTAGTGGGGTTCGTATTGCTCGATCTGTAGTTTTATGTGTATGTTTTGTAGATCGTTGTTTGTCCTTTTGTACTTTTTCTTTTGCCCATTGTGTTGTCTGTTCTTCTTCGATATACGAATTCTGATTGTCTCCCTTTGGTATCTTCAAACTCTTCTTACTTAAAACGAACCCAGAGTAACCAACGTCGAAGTGACTTACGAGAAAATAAGACGACCCGGATACAACAATACCAACCAAACAAACACAAACGTTAACAAAGTAAAGAGAAAGTAAACAGCTTGTTTCACCCCGATGTTTGGTGGGGTCCGTGTTACTCATCTTTTTTCGTTTTCTGTGTTGTGTTGTTTTTTGTTTTATGGATTGTTCATTCTTGATTGACCTTTCGGATTTTTCTAGGATTTATTTTGATATTTCGAGCCGAACGAGTGAGAACAGAAGAGATATCTTACAACACATATTACAAATTAATCATTAACATATAATGACTATATACATATAAACGTCTAAAATATAGCACAACGATATAAAAAAAGATGTTTTAATATAACAAAAATAACTATAAGTCTACAAAAAGACTATAATTATAATTAAATTGACGGATATTTCGCTTGACCGACAAGCTTCATCGGCATCTGTAATCTGTAATCATACGCTGGCTACTTTTTCAGACGTTTATATATATATGATAAATGCGTCCGTTGTGTTATCGCTAGGCTGGTCGCCTCGAGTATTGTAGATCGTTGGTTCCAGCACGTTTCGAGTTAAACCAGAGGCTATCAAATTTATTATTGCTGCTTCCTTGCTAAACACACATCACTAAAGTGTGAACAGAGCAAAGACTGGTTGATTGGATTGTAATGAGGACAATGTGTCCTAGAGGAGCGACATGTACTGTCTAAATGTGGACTGTTCTTACGATGTTTTAGCACTATAATAATCCAACTTTGGTCTAGTGCAAAGTGAATCATCATCTCATCGAAAAGCAACGTCTTCTCGCCATGGCATAGGTGTAAAATTACTTTTAAAAATCAAAATTCCATGGTTGTTTCTGGGTTCCCGGATTATTTTTGCTATGTTGGTGTATTACTGTGTGTTCGTTTTTGCATTGCTTTAATTAGTATACTTGTACATCATATGTACTTTGTCAGTGAAATAGATGTAACAATGAAATATAAAACAACAACTTTATATTTTGCAAATTGTATTATATACAATAAAATGATTGATGAATTGAATTTTGAGCGTTTTGAATGAATAATATGATTAGCAGTTCAGCAGTTGGCTGTCCGAACTAAACCCACTTTCTTTATCACAAATGTCTCGTTTTGGGTTTGAATTTTTGTCGTGTGGTTTAAGTAACAGTGTTTGTGTTTCTGGACATTCTACATCATCCAGATCTTGGTCATTTTGATCCTTGTGATCGTACGTGTTTTTAATGTCAGGCACTTCAAATTGTTCATCTTTTTCATCGCACGTATTGTCCAAAGCATTTTGTGAATACACTTTAGAATTTGATTCACCTTGTGAATATTTGCCTTGAGAATATTGAACAGGAAAATCTTTCAAGTTTTCCTCATATGCAAACATTTCTTCCTCATTTTCATATGCAGAATCCCTCTTTAAGTTTTTGAACAATAAATAACCTTCATGTCTCGACGATAAGCTGCGTCGTTTAGACGGCGATTTGTCAAATGATTTAGGTGACCTGGCAAGTTCCACTAGACTATTTGATTTGTATTTTGGCATACCAGTGTCTAAATCTAGTGAATTTCTCCAAAGAAATGACAAGTGGGACGATTTTCGCCATTCATTTATATGTGATGTTTTGTCTTTTGTGGCTGACGGCTGCGGTAGTCTTAAAATATTATCATTTGAGCGACACGGCACAAACGGTGCTGACTTTGTATGTTGAACTTTTTCTAAGCGTTGTACTTTCCCGTTGTCAATTGTCTCCTTTTCTTTTATTTGCTTACTTGATTCACAATACTTTTGACAATTATGCGAATTAAGGATTTGTCCACAGACCAAACAAGTCTCGTCAATTCTCGTTTCAGAAGGAAGTAATTTGTCGTCTGATTTCGGCATTTCATTTTCACTATCATAAGTTTCTATAACGTCCTCATCAGTGTGTGGCTGTATATTCTTAGCGACTTCGTCAGACTTGGAAAGTTTATCACCGTTTTTATCTAAATGAATTATAATTTCAGTGTCAGTACCTCCGGGACCTACCGAAAATGTACTTTGCTTACGACAACGTTGACATCCACATTCCATGTTTGGTGAATTATTTGTATTGTTATTTGATTGGATAAATGTTTTCTTTTTATTTGTTATTCCCTTTTGTTTCAACTCAAGATTCTGGTATACCTTGTCGGATATTGTAAACGATTTAGGAACATCATAGTTCCCTGGTTCTCCATTTTGATTTTGCACACCACCCCCACTGCTTGCAAAGCTATCCGAGTTGCTTCTGCTGCTACCTCTTTTCTCATGAAACGGACTATGTAGTTCCGAATTGCGACATGATGCATTTATTCCAAATGACAAACGTAAACTATTGAAGTTTGAAAAACTGCGTGAAATAGACGATTCTTCTATTCTTTTACATAGTTTTACACAATCTCGTTTAAACTGTTTTGTAAATATTGCATACAAAAATGGGTTAGCACAACTATTGAGCGGCAAGACGAATATTGTGAGCACTTTTGCCTCATTAAGTCCAACCAATGGCGATCCAAAAGCAGCAGATACGGAGAAAAATATAATAGGTGCCCAGCACAGAAAGTCAGTCACAACTAGAATAGCCATTCGTTTTGCAATTCTAAAATCTTTAGAATTCCACGCATGCGATCCTCTGATGTATATATACATTCTAATGTAGCATCCTCCAATAATAACGAACGACATGGCGTTGAACAGCATAATAAAACATACAAATCCTACAAAGCAATAAATAAAAGGTCAGAAAACTAACGGAACGTTACTTATTGAAAGAAATATATTATAACGACAAGATAACGGGTCAGCAGTTATAATAAAAATGATGAAATCACATTGTGTGCGCACGACGCATTTCTGGATTAACCTTCATCAGATGTGCTCAAAATCGAAAGATTGGAAAGCGGATCAGCAGTGAAAAATAGATAAGTAAACGGAAATAACTGACATAGTTTTAATGGCATTTTAAAGGTTAATTGCATTTTTTCTTCTTCAATAAAGAGGTTAATTGGCTTTTTGAGTTTTGACTTTCCCTTTGGAAGATTGCTCGGTGTTCTGTAATTTTGTTATCACCCTTACTCAATATCTTTAATCTTTTTGTAACTAGGTTAGTCGATAAATTGAAGCTTATTTTTCCAGTTGAAATTATTTGTAACCGAAAGGCAGTATTCTCGTGGGAAACACCATCTCATTAAGCATAACGTACTAATTATCTCATAATTATAGTGGCCGTGTCATATAAAGGCCACACGACTATAGATCATGTAAAGTGGAAAGACACACGACAACGCTGCGGCTGATTTAATATAAATAACTCAGAAATAACAGATATCTACGTCTAAAAATAGCCTCATCTTTCAAATACACGATCACCATGACAATAAAAAAATTAATCAAGTATTTTAATGGGAATAATCTGTTCAAGGTCTTATCAATCAATCAATAAATCAAGACAAATGTATGCCAAAAATAGGGAAATAATAATAAAAAGAATAACAAAATAAAATTTGAGTGTGACCACTTCGGCGCTGTCGTGCTAAATGACATTCAGCCGAATAAAAATCAACCAATTGGATAGTGTTTGACATCATAAAATGCTATGACTCAACAAATGTCCACATTTTGTGGAATTGCAGAAGAACAGGGATGTCAAAATCTTAGTTATTAAGTTTCAGCAAATACTGGCATCTTACACGTACATCAGGCCAGTGGTGGTCATGATCGCCTGGTAGTTGGATTTATCACTACCTATGCAATCAGTTCCTATCACAACTAACGCTATGAGTTCGAATCCCGCTTTGTCGGGATGTACTCGATACAACATTATGTGATAAAGTTTGTCAGTGACTTGCGACAGGTCAGTGGTTTTCTCCGGGTACTCCGGTTTCCTCCATTCATAAAACTGACCGTGACATAACTGAAATATTGTTTAAAGTGTCGTTAGACACCATAACCATAACCCTTGACATTTTGTTTGTTTTATCATCAATTAAACTAGTCGGTAAACTAGCAGCAAAACTATGTCTATAGCCATGCATGATTAATAATTGATTATAATACCTCAAATTTATTCCTCTTATACTTACCCAAAGACGCTCTGTCACTTGTTTCAAAAGGAAGACATATTGCAAATTTTCTGTAGTCACTTATATCAAATAGCGGAAGACTGGCGAGACCAATACAGAATAACCAACCAACTGTCATGATAAGCCCTGTAAGATCAAACATTAAATATATTATTTATAATAAATGTTATTATATTAAATGCAACATTTGCTTTAGCTTGTCCTGGTTTTTGCGAGGTTCGCGTTGTTCAATTTTCTCAACTACATGTATTTCTCTTCTTTTTTTGTTCCGTGTTGTGATGTCCTCAGCATTTTTTCGTCTTCTTTACCAATGTTTTGTAGAAGTGTCATAGTTTATTTGAAAACATTTGCATGTAAGTATACGAGTTTCCATACTAGATAATGTTTGTGTTGCTTCACAGTGACACGACGGGTGTCACTAGTGGTGAAGGGATTGCTAACCGTTCCGGAGTGCTAGATATCAACCCCGGTTTTATAAGGGCTTGTGCTGCTCGATCTTTACTCTTCAAGTTTCCAAGTCTACAAGTATAATGTTAAGAGACAGAGACATGTTGTCTATGTAAGTAGTAGGTGTCGTCTTGATCATGATCGTTGGATTTACAACTACCAATGACACAATGCCTATCACCACTAACGTTATGAGTTCAAATCCCGCTCAGGTGAGGTGTACTCGATACAACTTTATGTGATCAAGTTGGTCAGTGAATTGCGGCAGGGCAGGTATGTGATTTTCTCCAGGTTTACTTCACCAATAAAACTGACCGCCACGATATATCCCTATGTATATAGTATAATAGTGTGATCAACTTGGCATAGTGGTTAGAAGGGAAGTTACAGTAGACCTAGAAAGTCTAACAGTAATTTGTTACCCGCAGGTAAAATTATTAGTAACACTTTCATAAGGCTAAAATGGTAAAACGTTGAAGTTGGAATATGTAAGATCAAAAAGAAAAATGAGGATTCTTACAAAAAAAAAATGTCCGAACAATGTTGTGACCATATCAAATTTGTAATAATACGTTTATAATTTTAAAATAGTAAAATGTTGAAGTTCAATTATGCAAGATCAAAAGAAAAACGGTTTGTAATACGCGTAACACCTTAATATGTGAGAGTGTAATCTTCATTACATTTCTACCTAAACAGGTGTAAATTAATCAATCAAAGTTATATCAGACTTTTGCTATAGGTAGTTGCTTGATGTACATTATTAATTTGTCTACCTGTTAAATGTGATAATTAATTACATGTATATGAAATTAATTAAACATGTGACGTGGTATATTGACGCATGTGTTGACCTTGATTTTGACTTTATTCACGCTAAAGTCGCTATTAACCTACTTTTAGAACAATTCGACTTGTTGTTCATGACGTAATAATCTTGTCATTTTGATGGTTTGTAAATTAGCTGCAATATATTGTAATTCGGTTGTTTCGAATCATTTCCATTCCGTCAAAATTTTGTTATTTTCGTCTGCCAGATTACGTGATTTCGATGGAACTGCTGGTCATGAGCTACCGGTGTCAATGTACACAACAAAAACTCCAATCGATATGTGCCGTTTTAACGTTCGATTCTCAAGTTAAAAATATCTTAACATTTTCTGTAAAAGACAGATATCAATTAAATTATTTTATTTGTATCAAAGACTTCAACGCAGAGACAAATAATTCTTTAAAATTAAATTTGTTTTCTTTCTTTATTTGCGGCTGTCAGCATCATGAAAGGAAAACGATCTGCCTTTATGTATATATTTCTTATATAAGACAGATAGTGTGGTACCGAACACCAGTATTTATTCAGCGGTTTCCTTGGCGTCTCCATATTACAATTACTTATAATCTACCGCATCTACGACTATGATATGCTGACGTTGTCACAGTAATAGCGTAAACACCGGAAGTCGCCTGCCTATTTGTTCAGACGTCAAGACACGAAAAAGACGGAACGTGGTCGGAATTGACATGATTCGAAACAACCAAATTGATTTATACCACTATGATTCATCTTTCACGGACCGTCGTGGTCTTGATCAGTGCCTATCACCACTAACGTTGTGAGTTTGAATCCTGCTCAGGCGAGGTGTACTCGATACAACATTATGTGATACAGTTTGTCAGTGGTTTTCTGTGGGTACTGCAGTTCCCGCAACCAATAAAACTGACCGCCACGATATAACTGAAATATTATTGAAAGTGGCTTTAAACATCATTACCCTAACCCCACATGTAATGTTGTAAAGTGCTTAGGACATAAATATTACCTGCTTTCCTTAAGGACACTCTTTTGTTGAACTGCATAGCATTTGCTATGGCATAATGGCGTTCTACAGTAATAATCATTAGAGTAAATACACTAAGTTCACTGGATACCACCCCAAGAAAACCAGCAACCAAACAGCCAGAACTAGTCTGCCATTTTATGGCAAATGTTTTAAACTCTCCTAAAATTAAAAATAAATAACACATGTACATCAGTCTTTTAATATAAAATTCGAAATAATAACGATGGATTAGTTTTTATTTAATAAACAAGTTAAGGAACTGAACGCTCTTGCGGGGGAGTTCATCATAGTTTTTTGTGGGTTTCGCATTGTTCAATCTTGAGTTTTCTGGTAGTGTGTTGTAGGTTATTGTTTGTCTTCGTGTCCCTGTTCCTATTCGATGTAAGGCTTTAGATTAACCCTTTGGTATCTTCAAACTTTTTTGCTACAGTCTCTGTCATTTTAAATGCATACAATATGTAATCAGAATACATGCCGTGTTATTTCTGAAGCTGTAATTCATCTAATGGTATATACGGTGAACATGATATTTTGACTGCTTGCAGCACTTGATTGTGTTTACTGCCTGTATATGATGAGAGTTTACATTATGTTGCTTTTTATTTATTCATTGTTTAAGGTTATGTTTTCCTTGTGATTTTTGTATTACTTGGCTTACTTACTAAGAGTTGAGGTTTGGACCAAACAGAACTAGTTTATTCCTGCCACTTTTTATTGTGGTGATTGTGCTTCATGTACCCCTTTTTATTGTGGTGATTGTGCTTCATGTGCCACTTTTTATTGTGGTGATTGTGCTTCATGTACCACTTTTTATTGTGGTGATTGTGCTTCATGTGCCACTTTTTCATTGTGGTGATTATGCTTCATGTACCACTTTTTATTGTGGTGATTGTGCTTCATGTACCACTTTTTATTGTGGTGATTGTGCTTCATGTACCACTTTTTATTATGGTGATTGTGCTTCATGTGCCACTTTTTCATTGTGGTGATTATGCTTCATGTACCAATTTTTATTGTGGTGATTGTGCTTCATGTACCACTTTTTATTGTGGTGATTGTGCTTCATGTGCCACTTTTTATTGTGGTGATTGTGCTTCATGTACCACTTTTTATTGTGGTGATTGTGCTTCATGTACCACTTTTTATTGTGGTGATTGTGCTTCATGTACCATGACAGGGAAGTGTGAGATCAAGTTTTGTAAGGGGGATCGATTTGCCTTTTCGATTTGTCGATTGTGATTTAGAATCGTTCTAATAGTGTGTTTCTTTTTCATTTCTTCTTTCAAATATTTAATAAAATGCTAATACTACATTTGTTTTTTTTTAAATTAGAGAATTATTCTTTCTTAATTAGTAAATATAATATAATGTAAAACATGAGGTCACCTAGAGTTGAAGCATCAACAATAGCTAATATTCCTAGGTATATTCCCATACAGAAGTCAGCTAGAGCTAGGTTACAAATCAGGAATCTAGGAACATTCATTGTTGATCTGCCACTTATTGAAACGAACAGCACTGTTCCATTTCCGAATATAGCCAACATGAACACAATCCATATACCACATCTTAAAGTCCACCATCCAAAAAGATCATTGCATGGAAGAAAGGGTCCTGTAATATTATCAAACTATGATAGACATAATGATAATATTGTGAATTATAGAACAGCAAAGAAAAAGGGATGTTCCTGTACGTAAATGTGTATCTAAGTGTAATGTTCATTTACAGCCATATTCCTTCTTACTTATCAATTTATTTTAAATAAATTATAAATTATTTTTATCTGTTTTTATCTATTTCAGAAGTTAAAAAGTAGTGAATAAGATTTGTTCCCAAAAATTTAAATTATTCGGCTTTCCAATCTTTCGATTTTGAGCGTAGCTGATGAAGATTATTCCAGAAACGCGTCGTGTCCATTAAATGTTATTTGTACGAATTTCACCTCAAATGAGATCTTTTCATATAGTCGGCATTTTAACAGAAAATATGTTGTAGGATGGGAAAATCTTTAAAAACCGTAGTTATGAATGAAGTTTAAGCCACGCCTCCAAGCAGTTAAACAAATTCTTTTATTTATAGCTTCACAAAAAAATCAATAAACTTATATCGGTCAACTCACAGAAAAAAATACAATTTTATGGAATCAAAAATAAATATTATCAGCCTTAAAATGGGAGACATTGCCATTTAAAAGGTAGTCAATCAATTGGACGGTGACAGCGAAAAAATCTACGTTTTTAATTCTTTGGATATCTTACGAAAGCCATACACCCACTTATATGTGTGTTTTGACGTATTATGAATGATGCGATTTGTTTTCATCAAGTATTGTGAGAATTTTAGCTAATTGACGATTCTATATACAATTTCAGAAATCCATTATTTCTCCATTAAATCATAATATGAATACTTTGTCGCATATAAAACTGGTATTACTTGGTAGGGATGGGGATACCTACTATCTATACACGATAATATATTGTCTATATGTAAAATCACGATAAATCCAGCGAGCGTTGTAGAGCGTTTAATGTAATATATATTACCCTTTTGTCTAAAACGAGTATCTAATGGACATCTACATTTTCTAAAATTATGTCCCTAATATACATTAAATACATTTATTTTCAAACCGCATCGATGGTGTAATGGTTAGCGTGTCCGTCTTGAGTGCGATAAATCGTGGTTTCGATCCCTGTCGGAACAAATCAAAGACTATAAAATGTCCGAGAGGGCGACATTTTAATCCACGGACTGTTGTTTCAGTGAGCTAGCTCTATAAAAAAAATCCAGCTAAAGGTGTTGGTCTAGTACAAAGCGGACCTCATCATCATCTTATTGAAAATGAACTTGTTTTCTCCATGATATGGCTGAAAAAGTGATGAGTTGACGTTAAACAACAATCACTCACTCACTCCAAATATCAACAAACATCTTATTTTCTATCAATCCACGAAAAGTGACTCCAATAAACATTAATAAAAGCACGAAGTCGGTATTTTAATACATTGTAATATACATGATCTAAATGTCTACCTACCAGGTAAAGGTTCACACTGAATGGGAGACTTAACCGATACAATCTCTCCCTCAGTATCCGGTAAATATGGTGCATCAGGGAATACATAATCTTTATCAATGGCAGAAGATAAATAGTCTAATGATTTATAGTTGTATTGATTGAAAGGATTGTAAGAAATGTCATCAACTGAAAAACAAATTATTTATAGTTTTGTGGATTGTGTTTTTGTTTCTTTTTCTTTTTCCTGTGTACTGCATGTCCAAAGTTGCCAATGTCAATTCTTCATTGCCCATTCGGTTTTTTCGAACGTTTATTGTGGTACATAATTAATGGATTGAACATGGAATATCAATTTAATCTATCAGATTATCCAATCTAATTAAAATGTTATGGTAGTTAGATCTGGTCTTTTTTTTAATAACCATGCACTAACATCTAACAAATTCCCATGTGAGGTCATATGAAGTAATCTTTCATTCATATATTTCTGTAAAATTATGATGTATGATTTAGAAGTGCTTTGCTTTAAGAAAGTGACAAGAACAAATATCTTCTGATGGACATCCACAGTCTTCGTGAAAATAATATGCTTGAACAATGCTACATAGAAAACTACAGATCGAACAGCACGAACCCCACTCACATCCAGGATCGAGGTCGTGCCCACGGAAGAGTCAGTAATTTAAGCTTCGCATGTGGCGCCCGTCGTGTTACTCTGTTAACAATCCGGTGATAAAACATAATATATATTCCTGTGGCAAGGCCCCCTCCCCTCCCTCCCGTGTTTTGAATTAATGGAACAATAGAATCAAGAACATGCTCTAACTTTACCCCTTTGGTATCTTCAAACTTTTCTTACTTTTATATTGTACATCTATATGTTTTCGTTTCTTTCGAAGTATGCGATGTTTTGAGTTAAAAAGAATGTGTACATATTTACTGTTTGTAATATCTCTTTGTCCACTACATAATTATTAAAGCTGTCACAGAATATGACCTAGATTTCCATTGGCTTCTGTCCTTGTCACTGTTGTGATTGAAGTTTTCCAGACGGATGTTTCTTGTTATTGATGGTTATTTTGTGCATTATAATTACTGTTACAGAAGCTATTGACAGACGTTTGAAGTTGAACTAAAACAATTACTTACAAGGATTAAAATGGGTTAAGTTTCCACGTTTTGGAACAGAAATATTTGGTGCCAACCAGTCCGTATGCTCGTCAAATTTTAGCTCATTATTTTCCTGAAAAAAAAAGAAAAGAAAATTTACACAAGTCACCATCTTCATGAATTTGACCACATCCATATAATGTTATATTCAACGTGAGCTATATATAAACACGATATACCATAGCACTATAACACGATTTATTCAATATATCCTAATGAATAGACATCTAACAATTGTAATAGAGGTATGTGCTATAGATGATACATAATTTTATTGTCCAACGATCAAAATCACCAAGACGTCATAGTACGAGCGACGACGTTTAGTATCACGCATATTTTCTAAAACCCTCAGGTGAGGTGTACTCGATACAACATTAGGTGATCAACTTTGTCAGGTTGGTGGTTTTCTCCGAGTACTCCGGTTTCCTCTACCAATAAAACTGACTGTCACGATATTACTGAAATATTGTTGAAAGTGGCGTTAAACACCATCAAGCTAAACCACACCTAAGCATAAAACTCATAATGTTAAATCATTATATATTCTACAGAAATTACAAATGTATTAAATGATTAAATTGGAATAGTATAGGAGTTTATCTATATGTATTAAATGATTAAATTGTAATAGTATAGGAGTTTATCTATATGTAAACCTTTTATTTCTCTTTATGCTGTTTCATCTAATGAAATGTAGAGAAGGAATTAAAATGGAATTATATAACGTTGTTAATGTGGTATACAGTGTCAATATTCTTACCTACCTATCATTATGTCTACAAATAGTTTATCGGTCTAAATCAATTTGGTGACAGTTGATTAACGCCAATTCAGCAATTTTTCAGATATATCATGGCGAAAACGAGGTAATTTTCCTTGAGATGATGATGGTGTCCACTCTGTATTAGACCAGTACGCATAAGTTAGATTTTTTATAGCGCTAACCATTGCACCACCGATGCAGTTTGTTTTCGTTTGAACATCCCTAGTCTGTCAAGTTTATGCATGTTACGTTACCTTCGTCTTAATATTATACAATTATCACCCTTGTTGGAGTGTGACCCGACGGTTTGTCTCCCAGAGAAAAGTAAGGTTGCCCGGGGGTGACCTAACTTTTCGAAGGAAGACAAAACTTGTGCTCCAACAAGGGTGATAATTGGTATATTATATCGAATATTTTTGCATTAGACACCAAGTAATGGAATACCTGCGGCTTTGTGACAGACTACAAGTAATGGAATACCTGCGGCTTTGTGACAGACTACAAGTAATGGAATACCTGCGGCTTTGTGACAGACTCCAAGTGATTGAATACATGTAGTTTTGTGACAGATACCAAGTGACCAATTACACGTAGCTTTGTAACAGACACAATTATATCAAATCTGATTGAAGATATTAATATGAGTATATAATACAATCGTTCCATTTCTTCTTCGCCTACACTGGCTACAGCGACGAACATGTCGCTGGACGTCATGTTTGTTGTCTGTTGAATCAATGGAAGTAACTATGATTGGAAACACGCGAGGCTCACGTATGAATTTCCTTGGAATTTCCTCGCGAGCGGTGGACCTTACTATGATACCTTACGATTAGCGGTTGACCCAACGAATGGATAAATATCACGTGACAGTCTTTTATCAAATCAGATTCAAGATATTTATATGAGTATATTTTATATGGTAATATAACACAACTTACCCCAGGGTTAAGGAAGTCACAGCAATGGTAAGCGTATGACAAAACTAATGTTTTTATCTTCGGAAGTTCTTTGGCTGTTATTGGTGCTCGGAGCTCTTCATTATGGAAAGTTTTTAATTGCTGTAGATTTTGAAGTCCTTCCATTGGTAGCTTGGGAAATTTGTTATCAGAGAGGTTGCTGTAGTATATGTTTTCATATAAATGAACGTTGTTTTTAAAAGAATGACATAGAAATGACAGCATTGTGTACTAAAAGCTAAACAAATTGTATTAACAGTACTGTAATATCATTAATTAGATGTAAGGTGAAAAGCCTTCATTATATGTACATTACAAAACATAATTAGGTGCTCAGTAAACACCCTTAGCTAGGTTACAGTCAACATCCTTCCTCCGAGTATATGTAAGAACATGATAATCCCTGTCTTCATGAATAAGTACGAGCGAAGCGAGTATTTATCATGAAGACAGGGATTATCATGTTCTTACAAACTTAGAACATTTTAAAATAATCAAGACAATAGAATTTTGCCTTGAGGAACAATGGGGAAAATCCATGGTCTTAATGATTAAGTAAGGCAAAATTATATTGTCGAGAGTACTTTACTATGTTCTAATGTACAATAAACATTATTGTGTAGATGTAAGGAAACACCATTTAATAGATTTACAATCAGCACCTTAATTAGATGCACAATTAAAACCCGTACTAAGGTGTACAATAAATGCGCTTAATTACTAAGTAGTAAGCACCATTAATTCGATCTACAGAGTGAATTATCATCATTGTTTGATTAGGAGTGACTTAGTTTAAATAGTAGTTATACTGTTCAGTACCTACATTAACACTTTCTATGCTATAGTT
>MJUT01050663.1:58152-72536 GCA_002080005.1 Gigantidas platifrons | reverse complement strand
CCAGTAAGACTGCTACCTCAATTGTTTTTATCTGTGTTCTTTCCAGTAAGACTGCTACCTCAATTGTTTTTATTTGTGTTCTTTCCAGTAAGACGGTGATCTTAATTTCCAGTAAGACTGTGATCGTAATGTATTTTCATTTGTGTTCTCTCCGATAAGACTGTGGTCTTAATATATTTCTTATGTGTTCTGGAGAGTAAGACTGTGATCTTAATTTATTTTCATTTGTGTTCTTTCCAGTAAGACTGCTTTCTTTATTGTTTTTATTTTTGCTCTTTCCAGTAAGACTGTGATTTTACTTTATCTTTTTTTGTATTATATTTCCCAAGACTGTGATCGTAATTTATTATTACTTGTGTTCTTTCCAGTAAAACTGTGATGTTAAGTATTTTATTGGTCTTGTATCCATCAACACTGTAATCATCCTTGAGATATGGTCTGGCTACATTCAAACTTGTTTTGTTTTTAACTTGAAAAAACTAAGTTTTCTATAAATAATTAATACGTTGTTTACTTACATGAAAAAACTAAGTTTTCTATAAATAATTAATACGTTGTTTACTTACAATCTAGAAAGAAAATTCAATCCCTCAAAAGCATGATCACTAATACTGGATATCTTATTTTCATGTAGCATACTGGAATATAAACATGTTATTTTAATTATTGTTATTATTATTATTATCATTATCATTATCATTATCATTATTATTATTATTATTATTACATGTATAATTAAACGGAATTTACAGGGAACATGCTACATTGTAAGATTAGAATAAACATCTTAGATACTGTTATAAAGATCATAATGATGAAATTAAATCTGAGACATGTGATAACGTAGATAGGTTAAAACCGAGTTATAAAGCCATTATAGTGTACAATTAAAGCGGAAGCTGACGTGAATCCAATTTACATTCTTATTTTAAATATTTGAATTACTTGAATTCTACTAAATAAAGCTAAATTTGCATTTAAATAATATAATTCTAAACATCAGATTGAAACCTCCTTTAAGTATTTAAGTACTTTAATCAAGTAGCAATTGCTACAACATGAGTATGTCATACTTACAGTTCCATTAAATTAGTTAAATTGACAAAGGCATAATCAGGAATGTTGGTCAGTTTGTTTACTGAAAGATCCCTGTAAAATAATATGAAAATGTACATTATTAAATATTCATAGATTGACAGATTGGTGTTTAACGCCAACTTATAAATAAAATATACATAAATCACATTAACCTCAGTGGAAAGTATATACAAGTATAACAAATTACATTAGTTTTATTTACATATATTAATAATGATAATAAAATTCAGATGGTATTCACAGTAAAGAATATGTGGATTATAGAATCCATGTATATAAGAATGTGTGTTCGTTTGCGCATAGTGGTGTCCAACACATATTGTGTTGTGTTTTTGTTTTCTTTGTCTTCGTTTTGTGTACCCAATGTTGCCAGTTCCTCTGAATTGTCGATTTTTGATTGTTCATTCGATGTTCTCTAACGTTTATTTAAAACGAATATCAGTATGCATGTATTTAGTAATTGCTCGTATAAAATAGTATTTTATTCTATCTATAAAATATTTTTTTTAAAAGTACAAAGTCCGATTGTTTTCTGTACTTGTTGAGTCGCTTGATATTAGCTTTGAATATTACATTATTGTTTTTAATCGCTTTTTGAGGAATCAAATTCATTAACAGAAACATAATAAAACACATTGCAAACCCACAAACAATCTATCGATAGTGTACAGACAATAACAGTCAAACCCACAAACAATCTATCGACAGTGTACAGACAATAACAGTCAAACCCACAAACCATCTATCGATAGTGTACAGACAATAACAGTCTATCCTTTCAAAATACTGAAAATAGCCATATGGTCTGATGTTTTGGTTGGGTGATGTGGGATCAGAGAACTCAAAGAAAACATTGACTTTCAATAAGTTACTTACAAGCTTTATCAAATACGATTCTATCGAATACATCTTATAAGGGTGGGAATTCAACTTTAATTGTGATAATTATGTACCTATCGTAGGTAAAATTAATTACAAATACCACACGATCGCGGTCCAAAAGCCGCGACAACTGGTCTTTAAGACGTTAGATTAGGTTTATAGTGTTTAACGCCACTTTCAACAATATTTCTGCTATATCGTGGCGGTCAATTTTATTGGTGGATGAAACTGGAGTAACTGGAGAAAACCTACGACCGGGATTCGAACTCCCAACTTTAGTGGTGTCAATCCAACTACCATACAATCATGACTTACTACTACGGTAACTTTAAGAGTAAGTAATACTAGTTTAACTGAACTCTACACTGGTCGGACTATTTCCAATATAAAATACTAACAGAGCTTGAAGAGATCTCAGATATTGCAGTGCCTCACTTGGAACACGTTGTAAGTTGTTTGCATCAAGCTGTAATAGCCTAAGATTTCTACAATACTTGAATGCTTCTGTTGGTATGTCTTCTATGAAGTTAGCATCTAGGTTGCTACAATAAGCAAAACGAAACATGTAATTTGCTAAAATCGTATAAATGAGTAATGCAGAGAAAAAAAATCCCTGAGAATAACGTTAAAATACCACGAACATACAGTATCGTGACACAGAAACGAAACCTTGAATGATATTTTATATGTGCTGATATTTTTCACAAATGTGAAACCTTATTATTAAATCTAACAATGGATTGTTAATTTTTCAAGCTCATTTATATGAAATCAAATGAAAACAAAAAAATAGAGGACCATGAGAAGAGTTTCTACAGTTAATAAGACAATCGTAGATATAAAGGCAACGTCGATATCCTTGACACACATTTATAGGAAATTAATTTGATGTAATGTTTTCTGCCATTCTACGAGAACTGAGTATTAATACATTTAAGAATAGTTCTAGCACACATTGAAAACATACGACTTTATTTAATGATTTTATATTGCATCCCTAAAGCTTGTTAGAGCAAAAAGAAATAAACTAAAGAATCAATATTGAATTTTCAACGCCTTAACCGAAAACATTATTAATAAATGAACGAATTCTACAAACCAACTTTTAAATTAAATCTAAATAAAGGTTTATGTTTTGACGTTGAACAGACTGGTCTTAGTAATATACTCATTGACTTGAAGTTAAAGACACAACCAGACCCGCGTGATATAAGCACCTATTTATTAACCGGACTGTCAGGAACAGCTGCATACTAAAATTTATGACAAACGTGATGGTTACAGTTTTCCTATTGTGAATTTTCTATTCTTACGTAGCGATATCATTGTTTACTCTACATAAATAATATGCGTATTACAAATGATACTTTATTCAATAGTTTTTGCATAATATCAGATAGCCTAAGCTAATATTTATTAAAGTTGTCTTTTAGGTCTTTTACTTTAATTTTGCTTTCTTAAGCTTGTATTCCTCTATGATTTTATCTTGTTCATCTAGACCGTGTGTTTTTATACGTGTATACGATGTTTTTCTATTCTCTTTTTTTTTTTTATCTTTTCCCCCTTTTATTTTGGCTTCAGCTTCAATATTACACTTTGATATACAGTTGAATCTTACTAACGGGGACTAACGATATTCCTGCGAATTAACCGTTCATTCGAGTATTGTAAGGAAAATAAAGATACCAGATTTTATTGTTATCAGAGTTAAATAAATCCATACAAATATAAAGCAACGTTGGTCATTAAATGTGAATGCTCTTGATTAATTTTGTTTTTGTTTGGTCTTGTGGTATATAACTCCACTATCAACAATATTTCACATACCGTATATCGTGGCGGTAAGCTTTGTTGGTGGCGAAAACATCAGTACTCGGAGAAAACCACCGCCACTCACAAACTCTATCACATCATATTATATCGAGTGCACCTCGCCATGAGCAGGATTCGACCTCAGTGTTTTTTGATATGTTGAAATGTTGATACATGTAATATGTTGGGGAAACGAATACCGAACAAATATGTTGCCCATTAGAAGTTTGGACAATTAATCTTCTAATTCTTCCAAATACGGTTTGATCTCGTAGATAAGGGGAACTTATCATCTAATATAGAAATTTAAATATTTGGATAATTGGTTAACATTCCATACCATACACAATAAAACGTAGATATGAAATATATGTATAAAACTTACAGTTCTCTTAGAGACTGAAGATGATGGAATGCTGTTGAAGGTACATGCTTAAACTGGTTATGATGAAGATTTCTGTAGAATACAATATTAATGATAATCCTCATAGTGTTAATGGCACATATGATATACACTGTGTGTTTGCATCATTCTCTTTTAAGCATCTTAACAATAATTTAGCATAGCAATGTCAAATTGTATTTTAACCTTATCAGGTGGTGATAAAATCGAAATGAACCATATCGGTGGTGTTATGGTCAGCGTGCTCATCTCGAGTGCGGTAGATCGTAGATTCGAGTTAGGAATCAGGAAAATGTGTCCGCTTGGGACGATATTTCTATCCGCGGACTGTTGTTTCAGTGAGCTAGCAATATACAAATCCAACTAAGTGTGTTGGTCTAACACAAGAGCACCTCATTATCATCTCATTGAAAATTAATTTGTTCTCGCTATGATATGGCTGAAAAATTGCTGAGTTGGCGTTAAATAATAATGACTCACTCAAGTCGGAAAACCAAATGTTAAATATGAAACACGATAGAACAGAATAACGCCCAATATCAAACACGATAGAACAGAATAACGCCCAATGTCAAACACGATAGAACAGAATAATGCCCAATGTCAAACACGATAGAACAGAATAACGCCCAATGTCTAACACGATAGAACAGAATAACGCCCAATATCAAACACGATAGAACAGAATAACACCCAATGTCAAACACGATAGAACAGAATAACGCCCAATGTCAAACACGATAGAACAGAATAACGCCCAATGTCAAACACGATAGAACAGAATAACACCCAATGTCAAACACGATAGAACAGAATAACGCCCAATGTCAAACACGATAGAACAGAATAACACCCAATGTCAAACACGATAGAACAGAATAACGCCCAATGTCAAACACGATAGAACAGAATAACGCCCAATGTCAAAGCCGGTAATGCAACTCAGTTACGATGATCTAGTATCGATTGACAGGAGACTTGCATTACAATAATATCTTTAATAATATCATTTATATTCATGTTGTCACCTATTTTCTGATTACCAGTAACGGTATGAGTCCTATGGTTGTAATAAAGACAACAATATTACATGTACAACAACGATATACCAGACATTATAACATAAACAACAGTCACATTTCAATAATCTTAGTTTCATTGAAAGGGAGCTTACTGCTAACAACGGATCTACTGAACCAATAGTTTCAATTGGCAACGTTGAGGTATAATAATCATTTGGAAAGTTTTATGGTCGCCATCAATATATGTCTAACCGTTACGGAAAGTTCTATGGTCGCCATCAAGATATGTCTAACCGTTACGGAAAGTTTTATGGTCGCCATCAAGATATGTCTAACCGCTACGGAAAGTTTTATGGTCGCCATCAAGATATGTCTAACCACTACGGAAAGTTTTATGGTCGCCATCAAGATATGTCTAACCGTTACGGAAAGTTTTATGGTCGCCATCAAGATATGTCTAACCGTTACGGAATATTTGTGTTACAGACGACCATGACATAGATGACAATGGAATATTACTGAATTTTAATAAAGATTTACTCTTGTGGAGCAGTAACTGTTTACTCTTCTGGAGCACTCGGCTGGAGTGACACAAGCGGTTAGCCGGCCATTTCTCTTTTTGTCTTATCGTTTTTGTTTTGCCATTTTATTTTTTGTGATTCGAATTGTGGCTTCTGATTATCCCTTTAGTATCATCAAACTTGTCTTGCAAAGCATGATGGCCGTTATATTAAAAACTTTAAAAATATTGTGTTGCACTCGTATATTTCATGTAGTTGTTTTTTGTTGTTTTTGTTCTAATTATTAAGAAATACTGTAGCTTTTGTGTATTTGTGTTCAACTGTATCTGTATATTGTTTATATAAAGGAGAAGATGTTCTAAGTTGAAAAACTTGTATCTGATCCTATTGTCATGTTTTTGGACAATAAAATATGCTTAAACTATTAAAAACTGATAAAAGTTCGGAAATATTATACGGATCAGCCCCCATGGAAAATATACCATATGGAGGAGGAAACAAATACAAAACGATGTAAAGAGAAGTAGAAAGAACCATATATCACTTTTTTCATATTTCTTATTATGAATAAATAAGTACGATTTCCATTTAAAAAATGCATTAGAGTAAGAAAATGACGAAGTGTGTTATGTCATTTAAGAATACAAAATAGGTGGGAGGAGTTTTTTTTTTTTGCTTGATGCCAATTTCAACAATATTTCAGTTATATCGGGATGGGCGGTTGTATAGGTAGAAGAAACAGAGGTACACTCTCGTAAGTCACTCACAAGCTTATAAAATAAAAAAATTAACAAAAATAGAAGAAAATATAAGGCATCTTTTAGAAAAGATAACAACATAACACTGAAACTAACAAAACAAATGTGATCTATGACGATAAGAACTCGTATAAAGTTTTTAACTTCAATAATTTTTTTCCTGAAATCTTACTGATTTACTCGTGTCTCTGATACTATTATAGACAAAATATCTAATCTCTTTAACTAAGCCTATGCAAAGTAGCATTACTGGCCTTGAAGAACTTCAACTAGCTAGAATGTTTACCTAAACCGATGATTGAAGCTAATACAATTCCGTCTATAATCGTCTTTATAACGGAACTACTTCACTATCACTTGAATAACAGAGCCATTATATCATTTAAATTATTCTTCACGTCACCATTACTGGTGTTTATATTCCAATTTCAGTTAAGTAATCCGACAACACAACCTGCAGGCCATATCTTACAATGAATCCAACTTCTTGTAATTAAGACGGTAAATTTGATTCCTTTTTGACAATTTTATTATTTTCCTTTTTGATTAGCAATTTCATTATGACGGATTTATCGTTGTCTAAGGAATTAACAGGAATGAATTGTCAGGCAAGTCACTGTTATTAAAACATGATATATTTAGTGTCTTGTGTCATGTATTCATTGCTTTATATTAATACATAAAAATGCCGAACGGATTGGTGGTGTATCAGTAGTGTTATGATTTACGTGCTCACTTCGAGTGGGGTAGATCGTGGGTACGAGCCACGATCGTGTCAAACCATAGACTATACATTTAAGCATTCATTGCTTCTCCGCTAAGCACACAGCATTAGGAAGAAATAGCAAAGATCGGTTGGCACGGAAGCAAGATAAAGTGTCTGATTGGGACCGCAATGTTTTGAAGGATTTCATACGGGTCATTGGTAAGCACCATGAAAACATTAAAATAAAGGAACGGCATTTCTATTGCAGTTCTACATTTCACAACGGGATGGTGATACCCTATTAATGGAGTTAGTAATATGTGATATGTCTATTACAGTTCTACATTTCACAACGGGATGGTGATACCCTGCTAATGGAGTTAGTAATATGTGATATGTCTATTGCAGTTCTACATTTCACAACGGGATGGTGATACCCTGCTAAAGGAGTTAGTAATATGTGATATGTAGGTTAACGTTAACACTATCTCAACAATTGTTCACATATATCATGACGAGAATAAATTTTATTGAGATTATGATGATATCCTACTTGTACAAGACCAACACGCTTAGCTTGATTTTTATGGTGCTAGCTCACTGAAACAACAGCCCGCGAATAAACTTGTCGCCCCCATCGGACACATTTGCTTGATTCTGAGTCAACCAGTCCTTGCTCTTTCTCCTTAATGCTGCGTGCTTAGCAGAGAAGCAACAAATGCAAATTTTACAGTCTTTAGCTTGACCCGACCGGGACTGGAATCCACGATCTACCACACTCGAGGCAAGCACTCTCTGCTTGAATTCCTTTAACATCATTTATTCTATATTTACCCCCATAACTTTTATTAAGAGCTTTAGTGAATTCATAAGCAATTTTAGCCATAAACGTTGAAAGGAGTATTCCATCAATCTTACGTCAGATTTATTTCTTAGCTGATGCTGATCAATCTCGTTGGAAATGTTATCAGAGTATTACTCCTTGATTAACAAAACCTGTAAATCTATTTCAGTAAAATGTCAATCATGTATTAATATTATTCCAAAAATAAAATAAGTAAATTGCACTTACAATCTTTGAAGATAAAAAAGACCATGGAATGCATTAGCTGGAATGTCTGTTAATCGGTTTCCTCCAAGTCTTCTAGAAAAAACAAAGCAATAATTATGTTTTAATGTAGTTAGAATTAGTCATAATGCATTGTTATGTTACAGAATGCATTTTCAAAAATGAAATAAAAAATACAAAATGGCCGTTCTAATATTTTATTTTCATGAAAGACGACAATATCAATTCGGTTGTTTCGAATCATGTCAATTCCGACCACGTTCCGTCTTTTTCGTGTCTTGACGTCTGAACAAATTGGCAGGCGACTTCCGGTGTTTACGCTATTACTGTGACAACGTCAGCATATCATAGTCGTAGATGCGGTAGATTATAAGTAATTGTAATATGGAGACGCCAAGGAAACCGCTGAATAAATACTGGTGTTCGGTACCCCACTATCTGTCTTATATAAGAAATATATACATAAAGGCAGATCGTTTTCCTTTCATGATGCTGACAGCCGCAAATAAAGAAAGAAAACAAATTCAATTTTAAAGAATTATTTGTCTCTGCGTTGAAGTCTTTGATACACATAAAATAATTTTATTGATATCTGTCTTTTACAGAAAATGTTAAGATATTTTTAACTTGAGAATCGAACGTTAAAACGGCCCATATCGATTGGAGTTTGTGTTGTGTACATTGACACCGGAAGCTCAGGGCCAGCAGTTCCATCGAAATCACGTGATCTGGCAGACGAAAATAACAAAATTTTGACGGAATGGAAATGATACGAAACAACCGATTTTCACGTTTTAGTAATGATGGCACTTATCTAGCTATATGGACCGTCGTGGTCGTGATCTCATATCACATCACTGATGCTGTGAGTTCAAATTCCGCTCATGTCGAGGTGTATTCGATACATCATTATGTGATAAAGTTTATCAGTTACTTGTGACAGATCGAAGGTTTTCTCCGGGTACTGCGGTTCCCTCCATCAATAAATCTGACCACCACGTAATAACTGAAACATAGTTGAAAGTGGCGTTTAACACCATAACCTTAACCCTTATACGTGTTATAGATGATTTGATTTGATTTATTGTGCTTAACTCCACTTTCATGTTATAGATGACGAAACCATACATACGTGGTAGTATAATGTATATGTAATGCATATATTCAACTTTTTAAACCAATCAAAGCACGCATAAAATGACACATGACTTTAAAATTAATGTATATACAATTAACGTTGAAAGGTCGAAGGTCAAATATTTCAAAGCGCCTGTCAGCACATCAGCAATAACTAAAGCAGTATGTTTACCACCACTGATGGCTCATTAAGGAACTGAGGAGGAAATGACAATTAACGATCTAAGAAGAGAAATTTCACATAACATGCAACACATCGATTTACAAGCATAATGAGTTCAATTAAACTTGTGCTTCAATAGCTATTAACTAGCACTTTTATGCCCGGTCTTGTGAATTTGAAAGTTATCTTTATGCCAATGCAGTGTATTATTGTGACAAGTAAACAGTACAAGTAAACAGTTTACTGTCTAATATCGAGCTTGAAGCAGCCTTAATTAACAGCAGACAGGGAGATAAACAATTTGTTAATAATACGAACAATTTTACCACAAAACAATAAACTATCAATAAGTGATGAAGTTGTCCCTGTAATTAGGGACAGGATATATGTTGTGATTGAAACATGTAAGTAGTGAGATAATGTATAAGGTTGGGAAATATTGCTTTGTAGCTGGCCACCAAAACTACCCCTTACCAGGGGGCGGATCCAGGGGGAGCGCATTCGGCGCGCGCTCCCCTTAAAATTTGAAAAAATATGATTTTTTTTGGTGTAAAATCGTGATTTTTCTCACGAAATACCCCCAAAATTGTATTTCATTTTAAGTGCGCCCCCACCCCTAACTTGAAATCCTGGATCCGCCCTTGCTTACATGATACCTATCCTTCGCGAGCACCTGAATTCACCCCGTATTGTGATGTACGTAACGATTTCGCATAAGAGTGATGTTCGGTTCGTCTTTACCACCAATTGTTTGTCGGAGGCCTCATGTCCAATTTACGTTATCTGTGTTTGTTTGCGTGTTGTGTTGTGTTTATGTTTTGTTTTCTTCGTCTTGTGTCTTCTTTACACAATGTTGCCAGTTTCTCTGTATTGTCCATTCTTAGGTGCCCGTTCGGTTTCTCTCTAGCGTTAATTATGTTGCAAGACACAAAACGTAATGCATTCTCTAAGCTATAGGCTTTCATTATTTTTGTCTAATAATTAAGGTGAATTTCTTATTTTATTCTTCCCGCTTAAACTACTGATTGTTCTTTTGTAAGGGGTTGTGCCCAAGAATGGGGGAAATTTGCTATTATTTAGTAGTAGTGTACGAATATGTGGATCTTGTTGGGAAAATACAACGGAGTCAAATGTAAAAGTGCACGGAAGGGTCTCTAAATGATCATTTTCATCTAACTTACAATTCTTTTAACTTCTTGTACTTGGCAAAGACTTTGTCCGGAAGAAATGTCAAATTGTTCCTACTCAGATCTCTGCAAATATAAAAATAATCTCAATTCAAGGAATGATAAACATAAAATGAATCGATGAATTTGTGAAAATATATCGTGAACACAGATGAACTATTGACCAACGAAATATTTACCAATGAAGTATTGACTAATAAAATATTGCATGAATTATTGATTACTGATATCTGGACTAGTGAAATATACATGAAATATTGGCTAATGATTGATCGCTCAATGAAATATTAACTAATTAGATATTGACTTATAAAATACTGAATGCACTATTGCCTAATAAAATATTGATCGATAATATATTTACATAAGAAATATTGACCAATAAAATATTGAGCAATGAAATATTGACTAATACAATATTGACCAATAAAGTATTGACCAATCACATATTGACCAATGAAATATTGGCTAATACAATATTGATCAATGAAATTTTGACGAATGATATATTAACCAATGAAATACTGGATGAAATATTGTTGTTTACGTTTGTATTATTATCAATAAGTGACAGATTGAAGTGCCTCAAAAAGACGATAGGTATGATCTGACTTATGTTTGTTTATAAATAATAGATAAACAAAAGTGGATCATGCTACACATGTCATATTTGTGTATCTCCTTCAGTTAACTGTTGATCTATGATAACAAAAGGCACAAATGATAAACATCTCCAAGGTTGCAAAGAAAGTTATATTTTATTTGAAATCTACAGAGATCGAAACGGGTAACCAAGGCAATTGTCGTAATTGTTATCGTTGAATCCACTGATATTATCAGCACACGTAAGTGAACACCAAACAAACATCAATTGAAGCTCAGGCAATGATTAAAGATAATAATACACTATGAAAACACGTGTCATTCTCTCTCAGGCCTGGGTATTTTTAGCTGAGTTTGGTTATACTGCTTAGATCCTTTGGTTTAATTGTTAACAAAGGCTTTTTATAATATTTAGATTTCACATATTTTGAGTCTTAGCTGCTTTTAGCTATCCTGTTTAGGCCCTTTGGTTGTATTGCCTCCCAAACTTATTAAACGATGTGGCTTTCCAATCTTTAGATTTTGAGTGTACCTGATGAAAATTATTCCAGAAACGCCTCCTCGTGTGCACTAAATTAGATTATATCTACGGTTGCATTGAGGGAAATTCCGGTTTAAATCTGATGTTCATCTCATAGTCAGTATAACAGTTCTTTGATGATTGTATCTAAAGTCTCAATTTGATTGTCAGCTAGAAATGTTTCTAAATTATGGTAATTATGCAATATATTTGCTAAACTATGTGTTGTTTTGTCATTACATATCATATCTGTGTTTTATCAACAAACATTGTCGGTATAGCGTATTGTCGGTATAGCGTATTGTCGGTATAGTGTATTGTCAGTATAGCGTATTGTCGGTATAGCGTATTGTCGGTATAGCGTATTGTCGGTATAGTGTATTGTCGGTATAGTGTATTGTCGGTATAGCGTATTGTCGGTATAGCGTATTGTCGGTATAGCGTATAGTCGGTATAGCGTATTGTCGGTATAGCGTATTGTCGGTATAGTGTATTGTCGGTATAGCGTATTGTCGGTATAGTGTATTGTCGGTATAGTGTATTGTCGGTATAGTGTATTGTCGGTATAGCGTATTGTCGGTATAGCGTATTGTCGATATAGCGTATTGTCGGCATAGCGTATTGTCGGTATAGCGTATTGTCGGTATAGCCTATTGTCGGTATAGTGTATTGTCGGTATAGTGTATTGTCGGTATAGCGTATTGTCGGTATAGCGTATTGTCAGTATAGCGTATTGTCGGTATAGCGTATTGTCGGTATAGTGTATTGTCCGTATAGTGTATTGTCGGTATAGCGTATTGTCGGTATAGCGTATTGTCGGTATAGCGTATTGTCGGTATAGCGTATTGTCGGTATAGCGTATTGTCGGTATAGTGTATTGTCGGTATAGTGTATTGTCGGTATAGCGTATTGTCGGTATAACGTATTGTCGGTATAGTGTATTGTCGGTATAGTGTATTGTCGGTATAGCGTATTGTCGGTATAGCGTATTGTCGGTATAGCGTATTGTCTGTATAGTGTATTGTCGGTATAGCGTATTGTCGGTATAGCGTATTGTCGGTATAGCGTATTGTCGGTATAGTGTATTGTCGGTATAGTGTATTGTCGGTATAGTGTATTGTCGGTATAGCGTATTGTCGGTATAGCGTATTGTCGGTATAGCGTATTGTCGGTATAGCGTATTGTCGGTATAGCGTATTCAAAAATACTTACGCATAAAAGAAATAAACCAATAGGACAAGGTCCCTACTGATCAGGGCTATTGAAGTCAGATATCGGAGAAAATAACACATAACACATTACTGTTGCTGACCAAGTATAGTCATGATTTATTAAAAACGTAGATATCAAATTTAGTGCGCAAGACGCTTCCATCAGGTACGCGCAAAACCGAAAGATTGGAAAGCCAAAGAATTTAAAGTTCTGGGAGCAATAAAACCAAAGGGCCTAAACAGGATAACTAAAAACAGGATAACTAAAAACAGGATAACTAAAAACAGGATAACTAAAAACGATTGATTTTGAAATAGTTATTTTTCTATTTTTTTTTCCTTTTCATTGTTTGTTTCACCTTAGCATATTTTAACACTATTTATTCCATTTCATAAAATATAATAATGGTACGTAATTTTGTTGACAATTATTTGTCATTACAACTTTGGTCTAAATAAGGCTGTTTTATTGCATTGTTCGTGTGAATGTGCGTGTGAACAATTGCAATTAGCGTGCAAATATAGCCACATTTCTTTCAACCAAATATGCACTTCTAATTAACAAGGTATGAATGATTTATTTTTTATCTAAAAACAATATAAACAAACTTGTCTATAAACGCGATAACTGACCTAATGACCTACTTAATACTAATCTAGTGATACATTTTATAGATCGTTGTTTGTCCTTTTGTCCTTTATCTTTTGGGGATTGGATTATTTGTCCTTCGATTTACTTCGTATTATCCCTTTGATATCTTACAACTCTTTAGCAGTATGGTTTCTATCTGTTTTACTTTGCCTTATTCATTTTTCAATAGCTAGGAAAGTGAGATATCATGTATTTGTGAGATATCATGTATTTGTGTGTTAGGGTATCAATTTTGCCTCTTACTACGATTCTGATATTTAATTTTGGAATTGTTCCGACAGTGTGGTGTGTTTTCTTTTGTTCCGACAGTGTGGTGTGTTTTCTATTGTTCCGACAGTGTGGTGTGTTTTCTATTGTTCCGACAGTGTGGTGTGTTTTCTATTGTTCCGACAGTGTGGTGTGTTTTCTATTGTTCCGACAGTGTGGTGTGTTTTCTATTGTTCCGACAGTGTGGTGTGTTTTCTATTGTTCCGACAGTGTGGTGTGTTTTCTATTGTTCCGACAGTTTGGTGTGTTTTCTATTGTTTGTCATGTTATTATGTATGATGACTATTGTTTGTCATGTTATTAAGTATGATGACTATTGTTTGTCATGTTATTAACTATGATGACTATTGTTTGTCATATTATTAACTATGAT
>MJUT01050663.1:17577-32274 GCA_002080005.1 Gigantidas platifrons | reverse complement strand
GTAGCCATCGATACCCCTAACACAGAAATGATATAATAATGTAGCCATGGATACCCCTAACACAGAAATGATTTAACAAAGTAGCCATCGATACCCCTAACATAGAAATGGTATAACAATGTAGCCATGGATACCCCTAACACATGAATGATTTAACAATGTAGCCATCGATACCCCTAACACAGAAATGATTTAACAAAGTAGCCATCGATACCCCTAACACAGAAATGATTTAACAATGTAGCCATTGATACCCCTAACACAGAAATGATTTAACAATGTAGCCATCGATGCCCCTAGAAATGATTTAACAATGTAGCCATCGATACCCCTAGAAATGATTTAACAAAGTAGCCATCAATACCCCTAACACAGAAATGATTTAACAATGTAGCCATCGATACCACTAGAAATGATTTAACAAAGTAGCCATCGATACCCCTAGAAATGATTTTAAAATGTAGCCATCGATACCCCTAACACAGAAATGATTTAACAATGTAGCCATCGATACCCCTAGAAATGATTTAACAATGTAGCCATCGATACCCCTACAAATGATTTAAAAATGTAGCCATCGATACCCCTAACACAGAAATGATTTAACAATGTAGCCATCGATATCCCTAGAAATGATTTAACAAAGTAGCCATCGATACCCCTAGAAATGATTTAAAAATGTAGCCATCGATACCCCTAACACAGAAATGATTTAACAATGTAGCCATCGATACCCCTAGAAATGATTTAACAATGTAGCCATCGATACCCCTAGAAATGATTTTACAAAGTAGCCATCGATACCCCTAGAAATGATTTTAAAATGTAGCCATCGATACCCCTAACACAGAAATGATTTAACAATGTAGCCATCGATACCCCTAGAAATGATTTAACAATGTAGCCATCGATGCCCCTAGAAATGATTTAAAAATATAGCCATCGATAACCCTAACACAGAAATTATTTAACAATATAGCCATCGATACCCCTAACACAGAAATGATTTAACAATGTAGCCATCGATGCCCCTAGAAATGATTTAACAATGTAGCCATCGATACCCCTAGAAATGATTTAACAAAGTAGCCATCGATACCCCTAGAAATGATTTTAAAATGTAACCATCGATACCCCTAACACAGAAATGATTTAACAATGTAGCCATCGATACCCCTAGAAATGATTTAACAATGTAGCCATCGATACCCCTAGAAATGATTTTACAAAGTAGCTATCGATACCCCTAGAAATGATTTAAAAATGTAGCCATCGATACCCCTAACACAGAAATGATTTAACAATGTAGCCATCGATACCCCTAGAAATGATTTAACAATGTAGCCATCGATACCCCTACAAATGATTTAAAAATTTAGCCATCGATACCCCTAACACAAAAATGATTTAACAATGTAGCCATCGATATCCCTAGAAATGATTTAACAAAGTAGCCATCGATACCCCTAGAAATGATTTTAAAATGTAGCCATCGATACCCCTAACACAGAAATGATTTAACAATGTAGCCATCGATACCCCTAGAAATGATTTAACAAAGTAGCCATCGATACCCCTAGAAATGATTTAACAATGTAGCCATCGATACCCCTAGAAATGATTTAACAATGTAGCCATCGATACCCCTAGAAATGATTTAACAATGTACCCATCGATACCCCTAGAAATGATTTAACAATGTAGCCATCGATACCGGCACATAAATGATTTAACAATGTGGCCATCGATACCCCTTGAAATGATTTAACAATGTGGCCATCGATACCCCTAGAAATGATTTAACAATGTAGCCATCGACAATTCCTTATTATTACGTATTCTGTTATAGGTCATTATAGCTAAAGGGGTCGTTTGTGAACTGGAATGTCAGTTGTTTATTATATATTGCAAGTAACATTTATATACAACGAAACTTGTGTAACTGACATATGATTTTTCTGTGTAAATAGAGATGAGCTGATATGACTGTCTAGACTATAGAAATAGCATTACAATATAGTTTTTGTATGTAAGACGTTTAATGTTAATTTATTTTAAGACACTTTCTAGACTATTTTTGTTCAGTCTGGAATATAACATAAGGAATAAGGGGGTAGCATAATGGATAAATGACAGGAATGTGATGCTCGTCTTCCACTCATTTACAAGTTATAATAAATAAACCATTAAAACATATAGATATAGTGATTAGATAAAACGATACATTGACCTTTTTGTTAATTACGGTAACAATATCAATGAACGAATTAATGAAAAAATACAAATCCAATATAGAAGTAGTGGCTTTTGAGATTATGAAGTGTTCCAAGCCACAGAAAATAAATCCTAGTTGTTCGACGTTTTGTGGGCTTTTTGTGTTTAATATTTATGTTTGCAAAGTACATGTAATAGGGTTTTTTTCTGTATCCTGTTCATCCATTTATTCGAATATGCCTTCGGACTTGAATACTCTCGGTTCGCTTCCGGACTTCGATACTCTGAGTTCGTATTCGAACATGGATATTTTGTGTTTTTCTGCGGATTTGGTATTCTGTGTTCGTTTTCAAAATTGTGTACGCTTGAGTTTATCTTCAGACTTTTGTTCTTTGAGTTCGACATTGGAATCGAGTTGACAGCTTTCGTCTTTGGACTTGTTAACTCGGCGTACGTGGACTTGTATACTAAAAATCACAGCTAAGTTCATTATAGTTTACATTACAATGTAAAGAAACGATTATTATATTATCTGAGATCAACTTAAGAATGTTGTAATAAAAATAGGATTGTAGGACGTAAACACTCTACATCAACTGACCACTACTATCACCATTGTGTATTGTCATATTTTAGATTGATATCGGAGCAATCAAAGAACACCTACACACAAACTTAATGTGTTGTTTCATATATTCCCCGTCGAGCTGTGCCTTATTGTTACATAGAAAATACGCATTAATGTATCGTTTCATATATTCCGTTCAAATTTAAACTCAATTTGTTATGGAATTAAATGAAAATCAAGAAATACCACAGAATCTGAACAATTCCTAAATTAAATATCAAAATCGTAGAAAGAGGCAAAATAGAAACCCCTAGCAAACAAATACGTGACCTCTAACCTTTCTGTCTTGGTGAAAGCACTCAATGAAGCGTGGCGGGTTCAAATACTCAGTAATATATCGCTTCATATATTTCACTCAGTTTTATATACAATTGGTTATAATAAAAACGTAGATATCTAATTTAGTGCGCACGACGAGTTTCTGGAATTAACCTTCATGAGATATGCTCATTATTGTACAATAGCTAAATAATGTGTCGAAAAATTGAAAATACTAAATAAACATTAGAGAAAACCAACGAATGGACAGTACAGAGACACTGGCAACATTGGGCACACAAGACAAACATTACAGAAAACTAAAGAATGGACAGTACAGAGACACTGGCAACATTGGGCACACAAGACAAAACATTAGAGAAAACCAAGGAATGGACAGTACAGAGACACTGGCAACATTGGGCACACAAGACAAACATTACAGAAAACTAAAGAATGGACAGTACAGAGACACTGGCAACATTGGGCACACAAGACAAAACATTAGAGAAAACCAAATAATGGACAGTGCAGAGACACTGGCAACATTGGGCACACAAGACAAAACATTAGAGAAAACCAAAGAATGGACAGTGCAGAGACACTGGCAACATTGGGCACACAAGACAAAACATTAGAGAAAACCAAATAATGGACAGTGCAGAGACACTGGCAACATTGGGCACACAAGACAAAACATTAGAGAAAACCAAAGAATGGACAGTGCAGAGACACTGGCAACATTGGGCACACAAGACAAAACATTAGAGAAAACCAAAGAATGGACAGTGCAGAGACACTGGCAACATTGGGCACACAAGACAAATAAAACACTAAAACACAACAAAACACAGAAAACTAAAACAATGAGCAACCTGGAACCCACCAAAAACTAGAAGGTAAACCCGTGTGCTCGCCAATGGTAAGCAATTCCTGCTTCTTATGAGACGCCAATCGTAATGTGTTATTTTAATGTATTTAAACTTAATTTAAACGGCATTGATCATGCAGTGCTTAATTAAGACAAAGTGTTACGACATAAATAGAGTAAGACTGTCGACAAACCTGTTATGTCATAAGTCTAAGCCTGTTATCTTTATACCTCCATGTAAGTAATCATATTTCATACATTAGTAATTATTGACGAATAATTCAGGAGCAGATACATATATTTTGTCAATGATTTTGATACTCGTGAAATGAATGTTTACACAGTGATGGTCAACATTTCCAACGATATCAAGAAAACGATCAGTCACCTCTCAGCTCAAACCATTCAACATTAAAAGGACCACAACATAAGGGCTGGGACAGGCACAATTATGTGGCAGAGTTAAAGCGGTTAATGGGACCATGATGTCATATACAATTATATTTTAGAGATATTAGTAATTCCTAAATATCATTGCCAGTGATATTATGATATATCTTTCCATATGCAATTTTGAAATAATACTTTTATTATTTCAAAGTTATTAGAGAAGAGATAACGAAATGGATAAATTGATTGTTACAGTCTGGTGTGTATAGAGGTTTGTATATTACTAAACTAACAATATATCTTGCCAAAGATGTCGCCAATTACAATGTTATTACATCTGTTCTATTATAGCTAAGTTTAACGTTTTCTTATTTGTTTTGACCTCAATGTAACGTAACAATTTACTGTCTTCTAATTCAGTTTCTTGCACGATAAAATTGTTCTAATCCAAATAAATGTTCTTGGAAGAACCCATATTATTTTTTTCATTATTTATCAATACTGAAATAAAATATTCAACTTGAATTATTCTGACAGCGTAACATACATAACGAATTTAGCAATATATTTATACACTAATAGCAAATCGGCATTAAATAATAAATTGTTAGGACTCACAATATAGGGTTATTGCATGAATATTGGTGAATATTGTCCCGCGCATTATATCATATTGCACGAGCTTGCGAGAGAGTTATCTCCTATGTTTATTGTTTTCCTTAAATATGATATTTTACTATTGCTTGGTATGTGTTTTCTTTTCAATCTGGATTGTTAACCAAGATTATTACCGTCTTGTGAATCTGAATGTAACTTGCTGTATCATAGCCAGCTTCCACAAAATTCCAAACAATAATTATTTCAATATTTATTTTTTGTAATTTGGATTGTGTTATTTTGTTGATCTGTTCTTTTATTCTAAATCAATCTTTTCTGTGATTTAGTTTGTATTATCGTGTAGGTTTGGGATTATTTTTTAAGGTTATTGTATTTAGCGCTACTTTCAACAATATTACAGTTATATCGCGGCAGTCTGTTTTATTGGTGGAAGGCACATGATCATCCAGTGAAAACAAAGAAGACCTGCTGCAAGTCACTGACAAAGCTTTATCACATCATTTTGTATCCAGTACATCTCACATTGAGCAGAATTTGAACTCACAATGTTAGTGGTGATAGACACTCATTGCATAGGTAGTTGTAAATCCAACTACCATACGATCACGCAAACGACGGCCTCCGTGTTGGTTTTCTCTGTGATTCTTATACAAAAAATTGTTCGTGTGTTCTTGGTTAAGTGAAAATGATGGATACCTTTATGTATTTCTGAGTCCAACTTGATCAGTCAAACGCAAGTATGTCATACAGAAATCTGAACCTTTACAGTTTGAGAAATGTATTTCTAATCTATTAATAGAATCAGATGATAAAATGAAATATTTACTGTTGACTTGTTAATTGTAATTACTATAAAAATAACTAATTTAGTGTTTCTGGAATAATTTTCCTCAGGCACGCTTAAGTCAAACGATAGGAAAACCAAATAGCATAGCAGTTAAACAAAATGACCGAAACAGAACACTAACATTGTGAGCTCGAATCTCGCTCGAGGTGTACTCGATACAACATTATGGGATAAAGTTAATCTGTGACTTGCGGCAGTTCGGTGGTTTTCTCCGGGTACTCCGGTGTCTTTTATCAATAAAACTGATTGCCACGATATTAATGAAATATTATTGAAAGTGGCTTTAAACACCACAACCTTAACCCCAGCAAACATGATAATACAAACAAAATTACAACAACGATGGATTAAGGTGGCTTTAAACACCATAACTCTAACCCCGTTACCCGAAACAGGATATTTAAAAACGGCTAAGGGTACCTATATCTAATAGAAATTAACCCTAGATTTCATAAACTGCATTATTTATGAACTTTACAATTATATCAAACCGTTTTCACATAGTTTTAACGAAATGGAATATCTGCTGTTTCTTTCTGGGACATCATCATAATTAAGATTATACAATATGGTTTACAGCTACGTTAATGACATATGTTATGACAGGATCAATGTGTTCAGCTTCCGTTGACGCAAGTCTATGATAATGAAGGATTAAAACAATGAATTACTCATTGATTATACTGACAAATACAATGGAGACTATTTAAATGTAATACAAGATTGGAACTGATACTAACTAATCATGACAATCAAAATGATCAAGTTGGATTAGGATTTTTACTAAAATAGTACAGTTTATGGAAATGTTTTAAACAAATTTAATCCCTGACGTTGAAGACATATTGAATTGGAACATTAATGCTAAAATAATAGCTTAGTACATCCGTTTTTAAGCTCCCTTACGAATGAAGGCATGTTTGAGAATAGACACATTAGCTATATTCATATTCCAATATTGTATACGAGAAAAATGAGTACAATTGAGTGGAAAAAACAAATATTTACAACAAAGCACAACTCGAATGCAATATAACTACAGACAGAAAACCAAAAAAACCCCCCAAAAAACCAGAACAAACAATAACTATGTACGCTTCAGTAAATATACCAATGAAAATAGACCGGGTTATGGTGTTTAACGCCACTTTCAACAATATGTCAGTTATATCATGCGAAAAACTACAACAACAAAAAACAAATACAAGACAGAAAAGACATTATATATAGTGAAATCTACTTTAATCAAATATTGACATCCCAACCAAGGAACCATGCATTCATGATTAGGAATAGGAATGATTAGTATTAAATTTATCACAAGTTTAATTTGTATACTTTTTATCAGTCGAGTTGTGATCCTACCTTCTTAGCTATTATACGTCCGGTAACAAGGGCAAGTTGTTTTTTTTTTTACATGCATTATATTTGAACTTTCAATATTTGTGCTGTCGCCATATCTGGATGTTCTGTTCTGTGATAGCACGTGTCGAAATTATTATTAGATAGAAGTATCTAAGTATGTGTCGCGGTTGCAAATCTTGTGGTCAAGAAAGCGAGCGTAGGATATAACTGTTTTCACACCATCACAAGTCTGTGCATGTTTCATGAAATGTCATAACTTGCCATTATCCTTGTGTAAACGCGGGCCAAACAAGTTGCTGTTTTTTTGTGTTTTTTTTGTGTTTTTTGTGGGTTTTTTTGTGTTTTTTTTTTTTTTTGTGGTGGGGTTAATTTAATTGCAGACTACCTTAATCTACCTCTTTTTTTCAACACATGTGCCTTTCGTGGAAGTAAATATAGTATAACTAATCGTAGATTTTGAATATCAAAATAAGACCACGAGAGACCAAGTACGCATAAGGATTTAAACGAGTGGGCGGAACTTGTTCCGTCCACGAGTTTAATCCTTAATGCGTATTCGGTCACGAGTGGTCTTATTTTGATATTCAAAATCTATGATTAGTTATACTGTTTATTATATAGACTTCCAAAATGTCTTTTATATTATTTTATTTAATTTGTATATTTCATTCCACGCGTATGAATCTACGAGCAATGATAGTGTGTAATCAATATGGCCGCACATTCAAGTGTTGTCGCTTCGATGAAAAAAATTGGAAATTTAAATGAAGGACGAGTTTCTGAATTTTATTTGAATATGGGCGGATTTGTAAAGTTGTTGTGGAAAAATTCATTGCAATTGTGACTAATGTCAGTCCGATTTATCTGAGGAACCAGGCACGATGTGTTATTATTGTCCGAGTCGTGTGTATTTCATGTGTAACAAAATTCGAACTAAGGAATGAATCAATGTCCTCAAATGAAACGTTTTGAAATCTACCCGACTGGGCTTTAGTTTGATATACATTTTCATTTGTATTGCCATTGGAATTTGGAACATTAGTTTGGACATCTAGAATATTAAATTCTTGCATTTCCACATTTTCCAAGTCAAAATCATTTTCTTCTAAAAATTTGGAGACTACAGCTGCCGTATATGCGTCAAAATGATCAGACATTTTGTTTTGTTTTGTTTTAATTTTACGATTGTTCAAAGCAGACGATTTGTCATTGAAAAGGGGTGGTGAAAGGAATTAGGAAACTGACAATCTACAATGCACTTTTAACAATGCCGTTGTTTGTTTATATTTAAATCTGTTGTGTTATGCTAGTGAAATGATTCGATTAAGAATAAGCAAGTGTTCGATTTTAATGTATCAATAAAATGATTCAATTAAAATAATTTATAAAAGTACTAAAACTTTTTCATTTGTTTAATTGTTTCAGTTTACAATCATGTGTGTATTCACCGTAACACAACAAGGGACGTAACCACTACACTTAAAGTTGTCTAAAAGTAGTTCTGGCGGGGAAAAACTGATATTTCACATGTGAAATATCGGAATTTATTTCACGGATAAATCTCCATAATTCACACCTATCTATATAATAAGTGTAAATATTCCCGTTTGGTTTACCGTACTGTTTGAACTGCTAATTGTGTTACTTTTATATATAGAACAGGATACTTTGCTTTGGTTTCTTGTGATCATAAAAAACAAGATACCACAGAATGGATAGTAAATTACAGATCACAGAAAGAAGACGTGCTTCAACGATTCTTCTTCTTTCTAATCAATATTGTATTCTTTCTTTTAAATTTCTGCAAGCATTCGTTGATCTTTTTGTTAATTTTATTTTCACCTGTGTTGCATTGCTATATTGATTTGTAGCTTAAAGCATGCGATACTTCTATTAAAATGACTATCTAGGATATTCTGTAAAACGTTATTTACAAAAGAAATCATATTGATTTCTATATAGATAGTTACAAGTGACACTTAAATTAATATAATTTCCATTAGAAAGCAAATGTAATTGAAGGTTTCCTTTACTAGACAATTCTCATCTGACTTATGTAATTAAAGTGTACTACAGTACAGGCAAGGCGAACACACACACTCTGGCGACGTAAGGTGGTCACAAAACATGTTCAAGTAAACGCACGATCTGTATATAAAAACAAAACCAGTAACAGCATAAAAGGTAATAAACTAACTATTTTGTATGTTCATAATTGTAGAGCAAAGTATATTGCCAAGAGCCAAGACCGCAGCATAGTATGTCTCTTATAAAATATAAATCACAAATGGATCTGTTTCCAGTTCAACGGAGAAAACGTTTATTTACTATTAAATTTTAAAATAGTAATACAAATATAATCGTATATATTGTCATCAAGTCATTTGTATTGCATAATGCAGTGCAATGCAAGGTCACCAATTATTTATTGTTAATCTTTTTTTTTCTTTTTTTTTTTGCTTTCTCGGTAAGCATACATACGTTATGATCAACCAACATTCGTGTATCTGCCTCCTAAGTGAGAGTTCTGAGATATAGCGGTAGTATATCTACAAATGCTATTACTAATCATTATGTTTACTCATGCAAAGAAAAAGATAGATTGCTACGGATGTCATTATATTACTTCATATGTAAGTCATTCGTCTTCATCACGAACCCGATATTTTATTTACATGCAACCGGATAGAACTAAAATATCTCGAACAGTGCAATGGAACATTATATTGTGTGATCTGATTAGCTTTATATACAGTAGCTAGCATCTTGGTTGAGTTTACGACTAGAAATCAATGAAGAATCATTTTATCATAGTTTTATTACTACATGCGAAATGTAGATGTTTCTTGTGTTATATATGCATTTTCGAAATGAAGAAACAGCAAAGCTGCTTTTAATTCGGTTGCGTTCGTTGTTTAATAAGGGTAATAACAAAATTACCGAACTCCGAACTGTTACAGCCATCGATGATCTTAACGTTAGAATAGAAGATCTGATTTTTTATTTTTTTTTTTAATAAATATTTGTTTATGATATTCTGAATCTGCTGTATGTTTTAGATACCTAAGATATGCCTTAAATATATCTTCTAATTTTGTATAAGTAAAGAGGACAATCCTCTTCACAGATAAATTTGACACATAATGGAAGATACAGTACCAAGACAGGAGAGTTTCACTAGTGTGTTAGTTATAACTGACCAAGGTTCCACTTAATAACTGTGATAGTCACGATATAACTGGTCATACAAAAATTTACATACTTAGTTAAAATAAAGGCATTTTTGTATGACCAATATGACCGAAGTAAACTGTCCATATTTTCACACCCCGGGAAAATAACCAGTTATTAGGTGCCCCTCGTGCGTTTCAGACAAAATAAACAACTTCCGGTGTTTACGTCTGCAGATGTCGGAAGTATATAATAAATAGTTTGATACATGGGCATTTCCATATTGGTGTCTCGGGATGATAACCAGGGCAATATGGAAATGCCCATGTATTAATCTGTATTTATGTCACAAGTATTTTATTATTAATTCCGTTTTTATTAATGTCGTAGAAATTATACATATTTACAGACAAACTTTGTTTTCTGGAAATACTTTTTACATTATCTACATTTAATTCACAAAAACAGAAACACAATAGTTTACCCTAATATGATAATAGGTGTTGCCTAACTTGGGACGAAGTCCAATATTTTTTTTTAAACAATATTTACTCGGATATATGGACCTATAATATTTGTTCAAAGTGGACCGAGGGTGGATCCAGATTTTCTTAAAAGAGGGGGCAAATAGAGCCTTCCGTCGTTTTTAAAGTCCCGATCTAGGTAAGAAACGACCAGGTTACGAAACGTCCGCATCCGATTATCTGCACAGATTTAACCATGTATTGACTTCCGTTATGTCATTTCCGGTGCATGAAAATTGAGTCATTAGTATATAGAAAAAAATTGCTATTTCAACCATAGTTGGGACTTCGTCCCATATCAATCAACATTACAATCGACCTTTTTAAACATTCATGAATTGCCATTGATTTGTTTTGTGATAATAGATTGTTCAGAGCAATATCGCATGGATGAAGGCAAGTTGCAATCAGAAATCCATTTCTAGCCAAACAATATCGAGGATAGGTGAAGTCGATGTCAGTGACATCAGTAAACGTGACATGTAATGTAGGTACACATGACAATCAACACTAGTTGTTATCGGTTATTTGAACACTTTGATCTTACTCAGTGATATTATCAGTATTAACACACATACTATGATACTGAAAATTGTCGAGAAGACTACCAAAGAAAAGTCTGAAGATACCAAAGCGGTAATTCTAAGTCGTAAATCGAAGAAGGACAGACAATGCAATGGCCAAAAGAAAACGGACAAACAATAATCTACAAAATACTACACAGAAAACTAAAGACTGAGCAACAAGTACCGCACTAAAAACCGGAAACTGATGCTTTTAAATAATGTCTTTCTCACTTCTTACACAATAGACGCCACCCTTTTCATGAGGTAGTCTGAAATAACTTTTACCAACGCTTCTTTGATTGTCATGTTCATCAGTGACCTCTTGATATACAGGAAAACATTTGAAAAGTACAAATTAAAATTCTGGATTCTGATTTCTCCGTTGGATGAATATTACAAATTAAACATTATAGTACAAAATGCCCGTGGTAATGCAAACTTTATTATAATAACAATGTAGGCTTAAATTGGAGCAATTCATTAAAGCTAAATGATTTTACAGTTGAATAATAGAAGCAATCGTCGTCTAGACATCTTGGCGACAATATCCTACAGGAAATATACCATTACATATATTCAAAAAAAGTCACCGTCCAATTTTATATTGAGTTTTTGCAGTGACATATTACGTCATTACAAATCGATAGAATAAATTTGAATATCCTTTCTGCATTACGAAACGGAATAAACGCCCATGATATTGTTCTCAATGAACAAGTAGGGTTTGAAGGGGTAATCAGAAGCGAATTCAACGAAGAACAGACAACACAATGGCCAAAAGAAAAAGCACAAAAGGACAATCAACTATCTACAAAACATACACAAAAAACTAAAGATCTAGTAACACAAACCACACTAACCACCGGGGATGAGCTCATGTGCTCTTGAATTGTAAGCAGTTCCTGCTCCCCTAGTGGCACCCGTCGTCTTAATCTAGTTACAGACCAGGTGATAAGTCATGAATTCCTTCATTTTGTGTCGATTGACGAACTAGGATAGCCAGTACCGTTGTACATAGTTTAGCATAGGACACTATTAGAAAAATATTGCGTAGGTTTATTTAGAGAAACTGAAGGAACATAACTGTATGGTCGTTTTCAAATATACAGTTTCTGCTCTTCATAAGAAATGTCATACTCTATGAGGGAAAATATCCAGAATTGTTCTTAGAAACTTTGTATTTGATAACATATATTTATTGTTTCGCCTATTGTCCTATTGGGGGATGATATTTGTTCTGTAAACGTCTAATTCTGAACAGTAATCACCCGGTCTACGATATAGACGCACGTGAGCCTCCGAATTTTCAAACGGTTTCAACTCTTCCGGGTATCATGCACTCTGTATGTTTAATTTCATCAAGAATTATAAATGACAGACACGCAAAAACACTGACTCTGAGAAGGTATAATTTCCTCTCTGTTAGCTTAATGTATATGAAAAAATAATTTTTATTTCATCAATTTAATCGGTGTTCAAGAACAAATGCGTTTTACATTATTTTTTTAACATTTTTATTACATAAGACAAAGGAAAGTTTTAAAGTACCAAAGGAGTAATCAGAAGCCGTAATTCGAGGAAGGACAGACAATGAAATGGTCAAAACAAAAAGGCCCAAGGACAAACAATTATCTACAAAATACTCCACAGAAAACTAATGATCGAGCAACACGAATCCTACAAAGCTAGTTACATTCAAACACATATTGGGACCCCAGAAACATTTATATGGTAAGTTTGTCGCATTAATTTAATATTTGTATTTTTATCATTTTTACAATGCAAAATATCTGCTTATGTGCTTATAGCTTACACAACTCAGAAAGGGTGGGGGCGAGTTGATTTTAAAATATTACCAGAATATAAGCTATCCTCATTGATTTTCTCGTGAACCTACAGAAAAGGGGCATAAATCAAACGTTCGACAAATAATAAGTCGTGGTGAATACTATCTGAAGCTATTTAACTACTGTATGTGCTATTAGCCTACATATGTATATTTCATCTTTATGGAGTATTATTGTTTTATTATTCTCACGAGTTCTATTTGCCATTTTTCTTCATTCTCATAACTTGTCAGACATTCTTATTTTAATATCACTTACCATGTCTATGAAGATGAAATAAGATTAACGGCCATATCAAGATGACCAATCAATAAAGTGTCAAGTCAGCACTAATGAACTAAGATTGAGGTACGAACTAAAGCGAAAAATCTAAAGCGTCATTATTTATCCATGTTATTACATATGTGCCAGTGACATAAATAAACGTGAGGGCAATCAAAAAAGAACAATAATTAGATATGAATTTTATATACAGAGGACAAGTTTCTCTGTGTTTTAACTAACTATATCCAATATAATCAACTTAATAGCTATGTACTTTACTCATGATACAACAACAGATACAGACATTTATCTTGTCAACATCTTTTGGTTGTTTTTTTTTATCAACTTCTGGGTCATATAGATTAAATATATTATGCATGATGTTCACGATTAGAGAGTACTTTATACAATATAATAACGATGTTCTCCATTAGAGAGTCCTTTCTACAATATAATAACGCTGTTCTCCATTAGAGAGTCATTTATACAATATAATAACGCTGTTCTCCATTAGAGAGTACTTTATACAATATAATAACGTTGTTCTCCATTAGAGAGTCCTTTATACAATATAATAACGCTGTTCTCCGTTAGAGAGTACTTTATACAATATAATAACGTTGTTCTCCATTAGAGAGTACTTTATACAATATAATAACGCTGTTCTACATTAGAGAGTCATTTATACAATATAATAACACTGTTCTCCATTAGAGAGTACTTTATACAATATAATAACGCTGTTCTCCATTAGAGAGTCCTTTATACAATATAATAACGCTGTTCTCCATTAGAGAGTCATTTATACAATATAATAACGCGGTTCTCCATTAGAGAGTACTTTATACAATATAATAACGCTGTTCTCCATTAGAGAGTCCTTTATACAATATAATAACGCTGTTCTCCATTAGAGAGTCATGTATACAATATAATAACGCTGTTCTCCATTAGAGAGTCCTTTAAACAATATAATAACGCTGTTCTCCCGGCTATATGTCAGGGTTGGCATTGTACTCACATGTGGAAAAATACGTGCATGACCGCATCATTTTACTAAGAGGGGAGGTTTGTATAAAACTGTATATGTCTGTTAGGGCCTCATCATTTTACTAAGAGGGGAGGTTTGTATAA
>MJUT01050663.1:363-11664 GCA_002080005.1 Gigantidas platifrons | reverse complement strand
GTATGACTGCTCACTTTCTTACACACAACTGTATGACTGCTCACTTTCTTACACACAACTGTATGACTGCTCACTTTCTTACACACAACTGTATGACTGCTCACTTTCTTTGCTTGTTTCGGGCACTTCAATGAAAAGTGGCGGGATTAAACTAGCTTTATAGAACTCAGCGTGATGTTGGAAATATACGACAGAATAAACTACCTTATTTTATGCTGTCCTGGTTGTTCGAGAAACCAAGCGAATAGTTTTATAAGATTTATAATTTCGTGTATGTATATGTCAGTTTGTATTTTCCTGGAGTAAGCAAAGTCTATTTATCGAAAGTAAACAGTTTCAAACACGTGTTGAAGTAATTTCTCTGAGTTAAGACTAGACAATGTGCTATGTATAGCTGATTAAGGTGTACTCGGTTTTGTAAGTGAGCTGTTTGACAGTCATTCGAGCTAATATTTTTCAAGCACTTCGATGCTTTTGATGCCAACACATCTGTAATGTTAAATTATACATATGCTGATACAATCAAATCTGATTTAGTGACCACTTCTTATAAACAATTACAACTTGTATTATCTTACCTTAGTTTAAATTCCATTCACGGTTCATTTCATCATATTTAAACCTTTATTTAACGACCACCTGTCTTATGTGACCATATTTCAATGTTCCCTTGATAGGTTACATAAGACAGGTTTGCGGTACAGAAATACTATGTGTAGATTATAATTTAATATTAAAAAAACAAACAAACCCAAGTAAATACAAGTACGTGGTGAATGTTGGTGGTATCTCTAGCGTGAGAGTTTCTGTTGTTTATTTGAAAACTATTTTAGGTCTCGTGTGAGTGAAGCGAACTAGAACATAATGATACAACATAAAAAAACAAATGCTATTAGATCTCATTAACTGGTTTAACCCCGCCATATTTATGTGCCCGTCCCATACCAGGGCTTAGATATTGATCGCTTTACGTTGTTATTATTTATATATCTAGAAGTTGGGTTTTGACGGTGTAGTGGACCATTCGCATGTTCTGGGTTTGTTATATTGTTGACCAATATTGTTCAGTCTTTTTTATTTTCAACTTTGTAGATTTTCATATACAGTAAACAACCAAGGACACAAATGAAAATACAATGCATATAAAACATTATATCTTGTTTAAGGTATATGAATTATACTACATATAAAACATTATATCTTGTTTAAGGTATATGAATTATACTACATATAACACATTATATCTTGTTTAAGGTATATGAATTATACTACATATAAAACATTATATCTTGTTTAAGGTATATGAATTATACTACATATAACACATTATATCTTGTTTAAGGTATATGAATTATACTACATATAAAACATTATATCTTGTTTAAGGTATATGAATTATACTACATATAAAACATTATATCTTGTTATACTACATATAAAACATTATATCTTGTTTAAGGTATATGAATTATACTACATATAAAACATTATATCTTGTTTAAGGTATATGAATTATACTATATTGTAATATCTTCGTGTTTAATCAAGGAAAAGGTTTATCTTATTTTACAAAAGTCGGTCAATTATCTGTGGTATAGTCCAATTCGTTTGAATGTAAAACAATAAGTCATGACACAATAAGTTTATATATTAGTATTTTATTAGAATAATTGAGGTGAAAAGAACAATTTTGTATGCATTGCAAATAAATGTTTGATTTTCATCTCTTTTACTGTCGTTTAAGAAATATTAAACCATATATAAGAGAGCTTATCTGATTTGGAAAATGAGTTAATGTGTATATTTTCCTCATTTTGTATTAGTTACTTGTTATCAAAAAGGGATATTATTCATCCCACCATCTGTAACTCCATATTTTGTTTGCAGTCCTAAACCTGGATCCAGATTTTCATTAGTATCTGTCGTCGTGTTCTTTTTTGTTGTGTAGTTTTGGGCAAATAGGGGTTATTGACAAAATCTTTATCACAAAATGTTGCATCGTGTAGTATGCATCTTTGCGAACAAATTAAAGGCGACAAAATACTGAACGATATAAAATGGCTATTTTCTCAGAATTATATGCTGCTATAGTTACTAAATATGTTTTGATAGAATTTAGAAATAGGCCATTTATCATTCTGACAAAAAGGTGCAATGCTAAACGCGCAAAAATCATTAGTTTGTGTATGATCGCTTATTACTGAACATCGTGGAAAATACTATGTTTTAAAATGAAGCAACCATAACTACATTAATCATCCTAATGAAAAAATCAAATCACTTCAGTTTATAAAGACAATGCACAACTGAATACGATATATAATCATATCTTATGGAACAACACGTTTGTTAAGTTCATTTTATATCCATCTTGAAGTCGTTAAGTCGCGTAGACCATAAATGCATTTCTGATTTCCATAATTTTTTATTTCTGTTCAAAGAAATTGGATTGTTTTTTGCATTTTATGACAATATTCTGATAATCTTGATTTGCATATATCCAGTGTGTCCTTTGTAGGGTATATACTTAACTATGTTACTCTCTGTTGAAATGTTCATGAAGTCTGATAAGTAGAGGCTCTATATTTGACAGGTCAATCAGGATTTACTCACAAGGGCGGGGGACAGTCAAATTGAGTTTGATTTCTATTGAAAATAAATTACCTTTGTATGGTCAAAATAATATAAAACATTTTTGTCAGACCATGTAAGGATGTAAATATCTCCATTTTAATACAACTGGAGTATATCAAAATGGTGACTGTCGTTGACATATGCACTTGTGTAATACATACCGATTTCATATATTATGAGGGTTACGTCTATAGCAAAAATCGATTTCCTATATTATGAGCAAACGTAAATATCTAATTAATTCCGCATGTCGCGTTTCTAGAATACCCTTTATCAGTGGCGCTCAACGTTAAAAGATGGAAAAACCAAATAGTTTGAAATACTTTGGGAGAAATAAAACCAAAAATCACATAGTCAAATAAACGTTAGAGAATGCCTGAGGGGTAATCAAAAATGAACAATCCAGAGGAACTGGCAACATATGGTACACAAGACGAAGACAAGCAAAACAAAAACAATACAGAGAAACTGGCAACATAGGGTACACAAGACGAAGAAGAACAAAACAAAAAACAATACAGAGAAACTGGCAACATAGGGTACACAAGACGAAGAAAAGCAAAACAAAAACAATACAGAGAAACTGGCAACATAGGGTACACAAGACGAAGAAAAACAAAACAAAAACAATCCAGAGAAACTGGCAACATAGGGTACACAAGATGAAGACAAACAAAACAATAACAATACAGAGAAACTGGTAACATAGGGTACACAAGATGAAGACAAACAAAACAACAACAATCCAGAGAAACTGGCAACATATGGTACACAAGATGAAGACAAACAAAACAATAACAATACAGAGAAACTGGCAACATAGGGTACACAAGACGAAGAAAAACAATACAGAGAAACTGGCAACATAGGGTACACAAGACGAAGAAAAACAAAACAAAAACAATACAGAGAAACTGGCAACATAGGGTACACAAGACGAAGAAAAACAAAACAAAAACAATTCAGAGGAACTGGCAACATAGGGTACACAAGACGAAGAAAAACAATACAGAGAAACTGGCAACATAGGGTACACAAGACGAAGAAAAACAATACAGAGAAACTGGCAACATAGGGTACACAAGACGAAGACAAGCAAAACAAAAACAATACAGAGAAACTGGCAATATAGGGTACACAAGACGAAGAAAAACAAAACAAAAACAATACAGAGAAACTGGCAACATAGGGTACACAAGACGAAGATAAGCAAAACAAAACCACAACACAATATGTGTTGAACACCACTATAATAAACACAAATAACGTAAATAAGTCCTTAGCCCCCCTACAGACAACTGGAGGTAAAGACGAACCGAACATCGTTTTTATGTATGCGGAAATCGTTACGGACCTCACAACACGAAACTCAGAATATAAAGACTAATAAAAGGACAACACAAAATCAGCTATGATTACGACTGCCTGCGGGAGATTAATATTTTTTTCAATAATTATTTAGGAACTGTAGACATCAATAATATATATAATTGTCAGTGCGGAAACATCGACTACAATGTTATATAATATATTGTCAGTGCGGAAACATCGACTACAATGTTATATAATATATTGTCAGTGCGGAAACATCAACTACAATGTTATATAATATATTGTCAGTGCGGAAACATCGACTACAATGTTATATAATATATTGTCAGTGCGGAAATATCGACTACAATGTTATATAATATATTGTCAGAGCGGAAACATCAACTACAATGTTATATAATATATTGTCAGTGCGGAAACATCGACTACAATGTTATGTAATATTGGACGAGCTAAACCTTTCTAAATAAAAAAAAATTACTTGGTTTTTACATTTGGTTCCTGGAGCAATAATGTATTATTTGTATGAAAAAAACACTCATTAGATTTTCATGAATGAAGTTGCGGTGCTGCTATCTATTATTTATCTTAGGGGATTTGTTTTTAAATTTTTGCATGCAAGTCAAATGGTTAAGAATTTTGCTAACGAACATTTCAATTTTGTCATTTTAATTTCCGGTTTTAGCCTTAAGTTGCTGTTGTTTTTACTCACAATATTTGAAATGAGAATGGAATAAAATTCGTAAGCATGATCAGCTGTATTTTTGCCAAAAGAATCCCAGCGGGTCCAATTCCGTCGAATTCATTTAACATATAATGTACATTATACGACTATTAGGCAACTACTAGATAGAAAATGCGTTAACTATACAAGAGTTTTTATATATATTTATGTATATGAAACAAGCAATAAAAACACCTTAAACACGAAACCCAATTAATTTGAGACAAGATGATGAACTGGATATTGCAAATAAATGTATGTTTCTATATTGTATATTATCTGGAGAATAGAGAATAACAATTGCATATTGAATAATCCATATATAACTTCTTGTTGTACGATCAATGGTGCACGAAATGATGTGTTTAAAGATACATGACTCATACGATACTACACATACTGTTGTCATATAATAAGGTTAGGATTATGGTGTTTAACGTCACTTTCAACAATATTTCAGTTATATCGTTTTTCAGATAATAAGAAGTACAGATATATAATGAAAATAAATTGCAATAATACGAATTTTGCAATAATGAAAAAATTAGAAAAGTGACATGCCTACAATAAGTCATCTACATTTAATTAAGGTTTATTTTTGTTTGTTTCTGTAATATAATGCTAATAGTTTCATATTACAGATATTCACGGATATAAGGTGACACAGAAAGGGAAAATGTTATTTTCCCCCTGTTTTCATATTTGCCATACTAGAAATTTATGTATTCCGAGGTATTTTAATTGGTATTTAAATATCTATCAGTTTGGTTGTACAGGACTCCCTACGATCATACATGCACATTGGGGACAACAAATAACATTATACTGCAATAATGATAATAATAATAAAATGTTATAGGACTCTACTTACAGTTTATCGACATCTACAGGAATATTTTCTGGAATCATGGTTAAATTCTTTTTCGAACAATCCACTCCGGAATAAACCCGACAGTGGCATACTTTAGGGCAATCATTGCTAGCATTTACATGATAAAACATTATAAGAATTAGTAGACAAAACACGGAACATTTTAACTTTCTCCTCGTCATCGTCTCTGCAGTTTTCATTCTTTTCTTTTTCTTTCCCACAAAGAATGGCTTTGGTTAAGTATTAAACGCATGATAATATCATCTCTGTAATCAGTGAAATTTGATAAACGGGTGCATTCTCCCGGGTAAACTGTAAATAAAGATTATATTTACAGTGAAGAGTCTTATTTTATCAGCCATTTTCTAAAACTGGTGACTATTTCAACAATGTTTATCCGTTATAGATAATATATCCCCCTATTATGTGATAAGCCAGCGACTGGTCCTTCAGTTTGTTTTGTTTAGACGTAATCCCCACACACACACATACTAACTAATAGCAAGTTCTACTACAAATTTATCCGGTATTGTAACAGCTCTTCATGAGTACTTTAATGAACATTTTGTTCGATCCGTTATATAGCACGATTATTGTATTGATGAATTTTTATACTAATTTATTATCCACGAGTGTATCATATCATCCAATACACATTCTCTTCTCTTTTCGTAATTTTAACCAACAGATGATGTTGATGACTATCAAACGATTTTATATAGAGTAACACTTCATTCATTCACTTCGCTAGGTTTTATGACAAAAACAATTTGTTTTTGTAACTTTTATAGATGATTAACATACGACAAAATGAAAAAGCGTTAATCTCTAAGGAAGCTTAGATTCCGAATGATAGATATAGAGGTTGTTTGTCAATTACATTACACCAGAGAGAAAAATATGCTCAGCTATTTATTTGTGATCTTAAATTGATGTGTATTGGTGAAAATGAAATCAATCCGCAGGACAATGATAATCGATTGTTGCAGAGTATAGGATAATTGATTGATTACTGAAAATGCATATTGCTTATATAATACAATCTTTTATCGATTTGAAATTAATTGTGCAAACGCTGTGATGAATAAGAAATAAACGTTGAAGAAATCCGAAGGGCTAATGAAGAATGAACAATCCAGAGACACAGACAAGAAGAGTTAGAAGATACCAAAAGGGTAATCGAATCCCTAAAGCGAAGGACAACCAACACAATGGACAAAGGAAAATGGACAAAAGGATCAACAACGATCTACATTTGTAACTTCGGATTTCATTTAGTCAATACCGATGAAATAGACCTATCCGTCATGATAATCTGCAATTTGTAGAATTGGTAGTGCAATATTTTTTTTTTTTTTTTTTTTTTACGTTTGTAAAATAAACATCCTTATTAAGAGAAGCATTACATTTTTACCTCTTGTTTTATTTTTACCTATAAAACTACGAAAACAGGTGACCTTAGCAGATTTTGACTATCCTGTTTAAACCCTTTGATTTTCTTGTTATCCTTCCTCAGGTGTAGGTGACCATAGCAGATTTTGACTATCCTGTTTAAACCCTTTGGTTTTCTTGTTCTCCTCCCTCAGGTGTAGGTGACTTAAGCAGATTTTGACTATCCTGTTTAAACCCTTTGGTGTTCTTGTTCTCCTCCCTCAGGTGTAGGTGATTTAAGCAGATTTTGACTATCCTGTTTAAACCCTTTGGTTTTCTTGTTCTCCTCCCTCAGGTGTAGGTGATATTTATTCTCAAATGAAAATATGATTAGAATATGTGCCAAAACCTGTTTACAAATTTCAAAAAGACGTAGAAATAGTTTATACTGTAAATAGTTCTTCCTTTCTTATATATGTACATCAATTGTAGTTTTTATGTTATTATCAAGTTATTTAGAAGTATATAGTCTCTTATAATTCTGTATTGAATGGCTCTTAATATTTATATGTATGTACTTTTAATATTTTTTATTGTACAAATATTATGTTTAAGAGATGAGACTTAAATAAAATATTTAAAACAAAAAATCATTCTATATAAATAACGAGAACAATGCCCTCTTGCTTCACGCCATTCAAACACAACAAAATATCACGACTTATGCCAATGGAATTCCAGATCCTGGCTCAGGACAGCCACAATATGTGATGACGTTAATCCTGTTTTGACCCCAACGCTCTGCCTCCTGATAATTGGATATCAAACTTCAATAAAGATATTTTATCTGTTTATTGATTTATGAGTTTTTACTTTCCCTTTGTAAGATTGCTCTGTGTTCGGTAATTTTGTTATTACCCTTATTCGACTGCAAAAAAAAATGTCACACACTATCACAAACATCAGCGATAAAATAAAAAATGGACTGTACAATAGCAGCATCATTGAATGTTCGCAATTAAACGACTACTAACTAAGAAGGTAGAATCTGTTAACAATAGACCATCACTATTAGGGAAAACAATCATATGATACTTCTAGAATATTTCGTATCGATAAGTCATAAGTATCTGACGTATCTAATGGTCTTCAAGAGAGACCAGAGTAAATAGGTTATTAATTTATTGGATTCAAATACTGAACACACAATAGTAATATAGTATTAAATGAAACATAAATGATTTAATTGTTAGTTGGATCTAATATTTCTATTTGATGCACTTTATTATTTATTAAGGGGAATTTTTCAGGTTTTATAAAAGTTTTACACAATGGCTATACCCTGCAATCGAAATTTATAACAACAACCTCTGTTGTACAATACCAAGAACAACAGCTTTTATTGTAAAATAACAAGAACAACAACTTTTGTTGTACAATACGAAGAACAACAACTTTTGTTGTAAAATAACAAGAACAACAACTTTTGTTGTACAAGAACAACAACTTTTGTTGTAAAATAACAAGAAAAACAACTTGTATTGTACAATACCAAGAACAACAAATGTTGTACAATACCAAGAACAACAGCTTCTCTTGTACAATAACAAGAGCAACAACTTTTGTTGTACAAGAACAAGAGCAACAACTTTTGTTGCACAATAACAAGAACAACAACTGTTGTTGTAAAATAACAATAACAACAACTGTTGTTGTACAATAACAAGAACAACAACTTTTGTTGTAAAATAACAAGAACAACAAATTTTGTACAATACCAAGAACAACAGCTTTTGTTGTGCAATAACAAGAGCAACAAGTTTTGTTGTACAATAAAATGAACAACAACTTTTATTGTACAATAACAAGAGCAACAACTTTTATTGTACAATACCAAGAACAACAAATTTTGTACAATACCAAGAACAACAGCTTTTGCTGTGCAATAACAAGAACAACAACTTTTGTTGTACAAGAACAACAACTTTTGTTGTAAAATAACAAGAAAAACAACTTTTATTGTACAATACCAAGAACAACAAATTTTGTACAATACCAAGAACAACAGCTTCTCTTGTACAATAACAAGAGCAACAACTTTTGTTGTACAAGAACAAGAGCAACAACTTTTGTTGCGAAATAACAAGAACAACAACTTTTGTTGTAAAATAACAAGAACAACAACTTTTGTTGTACAATAACAAGAACAACAACTTTTGTAGTAAAATAACAAGAACAACAACTTTTGTAGTACAATAACAAGAACAACAACTTTTGTTGTACAGGAACAACAACTGTTGTTGTAAAATAACAAGAACAACAACTTTTATTGTACAATACTAAGAACAACAAATTTTTTACAATACCAAGAACAACAATGTTGTACAATACCAAGAACAACAGCTTTTGCTGTGCAATAACAAGAGCAACAACTTTTGTTGTACAATAAAAAGAACAACAACTTTTGTTGTACAATAACAAGAACAACAACTTTGGTTATACAATACCAAGAACAACAACTTTTGTTGTGCAATAGCAAGAACAACAAAAGTTGTTGTACAATACCAAGAACAACAACTTTTGTTGTACAATAACAAGAACAACAACTTTTATTGTGCAATAAAAAGAACAACGTTGTACAATAACAAGAACAACAACTTTTGTTGTACAATACCAAAAACAACAGCTTCTCTTGTACAATAACAAGAGCAACAACTTTTGTTGTACAAGAACAAGAGCAACAAATTTTGTTGCACAATAACAAGAACAACAACTTTTGTACAATACCAAGAACAACATCTTCTCTTGTACAATAACAAGAACAACAACGTTTGTTGCACAATAACAAAAACAACAACTTTTGTACAATACCAAGAACAACATCTTCTCTTGTACAATAACAAGAACAACAACTTTTGTTGCACAATAACAAGAACAACAACTTTTGTACAATACCAAGAACAACAGCTTCTCTTGTACAATAACAAGAGCAACAACTTTTGTTGTACAATAACAAGAGCAACACATTTTGTTGCACAATAACAAGAGCAACAACTTTTGTTGCACAATAACAAAAGCAACAACTTTTGTTGTACAATAAAAAGGACAACAACTTTTGTTGTATAAAACTAAGAAGAATACATTTTGTTGTAAAATAACAAGAACAACAACTTTTGTTATACAATAACAAGAACAACAACTTTTGCTATGCAATAACTAAAACAACATCTTTTGTTATACAATACCGAGAACAACAGTTCTTGTTGTACAATAGCAAGAATAATATAATAATAAACTTTATCACATAATGTTGTATATTGTATACCTCTGCATGAGCGGGATTCGAACTCAACATTTAGTGGTGGTATACACTGGGCTTTTGAATATATTTTGACTTAAGATTTGCACTTTGATAGTTAGTAATCAGTCAGATCGAATTGTGTTTCGATTTTTTTTTAATTTACTTTTGTTATCAGATTATATTAGAATCTTGTACAATTATAAACTACTAGTATGCAAGACATCAATGTCTTCTTTAATTGTCATTCCTGATTTAAAGCCACATACCTGTAATTTTGAAATCGAGGTTTATTTGACGGCAATAACGAACGAAATTAATGACAAAATTGACGGGACTAAAACATATCGAGTGATCCATTGTATTCGCGCCATCCCAATTCGAGCTAGCAAAGTTCGACTGTACATATTACATGTTATTGTATCTTTAGTTTTACTCAGCCAAATATTAACAAAATGGCACACTATCACTACAAATTAAATTAATCTATCTTCTAGCTGTCGCTTAAGTCATTGACTTCACAGTACGTAATCTTCAACGTCTTGAATGAGTACTGTATATCTAAAGAAGAAGAAGAAGAAGACTTCCTTTCATTATCAGGCTTTGGGGGAAAATCTAACACAATATTACTAAAGGTTAATTCCACACACGTGCCATCTAGTATTGTCTTTTTAATAATGTTAGGGTTAATATGCTTTGACATGGTTTATTTAAGCATGGTTTTATTTCGCCAAATCACATCATCTTAATTGTGGTTGATATGTTTATGTTACATACTATCTACCCTCTACAAAGGAAAATGATTGTTACATTGATTTTCTGTACAATAATCAACTCATGTTTCTTTCATTTCTTCAACTGTGTAATGATGATTTATTTGTATTACGTTTGACACTCACCGGAAGCACTGAAAATAGAAATATAACCATGTGTCTAGGGGGCGTCTTCGTCTGGTTATAAGACAAATAAATACTAAGCTCGTCCTTAACACGATACATAGATTGCCATGCTCCGTGTGAGTCAAACTCGTCCTTAACACGATACATAGATTGCCATGCTCCGTGTGAGTCA
>MJUT01050658.1:57492-75199 GCA_002080005.1 Gigantidas platifrons | reverse complement strand
AAAAAAAAAAAAAAAAAAAAAACTGAGGAAGGGGTACACAAACACTTTTGAATGCTATTTTTACCAGACCTATGTGTATAATGAATGCTTTTAAAGATTTCTGTATAATATAACATTAAATGTCATTGACCCGTTCTCTCATTTTTTTAGCCCTACTTGAGAATGTTGACCGTTTAATCTAGTTATAATATATAGAATATGCTATTATATTTGTTAAGTACACAAAAAACCTATTGAACTGTTATAAATATGTGTATAACATACATTTTAAATAGATTGTTGTTATTAAATGCCTTAATCCCTATGGGATGTTTAGATGACCTTTAGTTGACCTGTATATTTATAATGTGTTACAGGTATATGTACTAGTATGGTCAAGAAGAAAAAAGATAAACCTGTTAAGATATTGAATAAGATTTGATCATCATTGATCTATAGTTATCTCCCTTGATCAAAAAAATAAAATGCAAATTATTGTAACCACAACATATTTAAAATGCATGTTACTTGTAAATCAGAGTTAAAAGCCACACAAGATGTTCATCAATTTTAGAAATTAACAACAAACAGGTATAAACCTATATTGTGATGAAATTGATCTGATTTTCAGTATTTTTCCACAGGCACTTAATTGGGTCCAGGATTTTTTTTCTTTTTTTTTTTTTAAATTAAAATAAGTTATCTAGAGTGTATGTTTAATTTTAGAGCCCCCTGGCATGTTTTATTACTATTTAAGGCCATATTGACATTTTCCAAAAATGTTCTATGCAAATACATATTTAGGTCACTGGATCTAACAACTCATACAAGCCTATCACCAATACGGTGTGGGTTCGCTCCCGGCTTTGTAAATTACAAAAAAGGGTGCACTTGACTCGCAGCCGCAAGTGATGAAGTTTATCAGTTGCTTGCCCATGGTCGATGGTTCTCTCCGGGTACCCTAGCTTCCTCCATCACTAAAACTGATCGCCATGATATAGCTGAAATATTGTTGAATGTAGCATTAAAACACCAAAAAATCAAATCAAATCAATGTTCTATACATACCATCTAATGTATAGAAAATTTTTGGAAAATGAAACCATAGAAAATTGTATATTAAACACAAGTGGGTGGATGGTATAAAATTAAGTATCCTTCAATCTAATTAGCCATTAATGTTGAAGTTTGTATCAATAATAATGTAGGATGAAATCAGCTCATAACAGTTTAATTATAAAAGGTGATAAACTATTTATAACATGTTATTATAGATAATTAGAATATGCAAATTTAAGCACAATTTAGATATTTTCTGTTGTGACTTGTGAAAATGATGTAAAGAAGTGGTGTATTTTAAAGGTGATTTAAGAGGTTGCAATTAAAATTTGGACAAACACATTTTATTTAAAGGCATAAATCGATATACGGTAAGGGTGTAACAAAATTTTAAGGCTATTCTGAATACAAGTTTGTCGCTCTTCCTCTATTGAGAAGAAAAAAATGTATGAGCTACACACTTCCTGTAATAAGTCTGAAAATGTCACAGTAAATGTGGACTATGAACGATACTCCTCAAATAATGTAGGAGGCCGTTGGGGCCGTGATCGTATGGTTGTTGGATTTACAACTACCCGTGCAATCAGTGCCTATCATCATTAAAGTTATGAGTTCTAACCCCATTCATGGCGAGGTGTACTCAATACAATGTTATAAAGTTTGTCAGTGACTTGTGACAGGTCAGTGGTTTTCTCCAGGTACTCTGATTACCTCCACCAATGAAACTGACCACCACGATATAGCTGAAATATTGTTGAAAGTGGCATTAAACACCATAAACCATAAAATATTGTATGGTCAGCATGTTGTAATGTTTTTGTTGATTTTGTTCCATTAAATGTCTGTCATCTCAGGGATATTATTTTCCATTCAAGGTTTTTATTTCCAGCAAGTTAATAGATATATGATGTAATAATTTTACAAATATTACCCCTTTTATTTAAATTTTATAAGCTGGAGCACTCCAAAGTCAGCATCTAAATACTAAAAAGCTTTTACCTCTTTTTGTTAAATATAGACACAGTTTCAACTGTGGTCCACGGGATCCCATTTACTGCTATCACTCATAATTTGTTACTTTAATATCATATCCTCATTTTCACAATGTGAACAATATCAAATTATGCAATAGATTTATTTTTGCCCATACCATGTTCTCATAGGCAACTCATAATTTCATACTCTCATTTTCGCAATGTGAAACTATATCACCAAAATATTTTTGTCTGTGCCATGTTCCCACAATAAGATGCAACAGCAGTGTTCTATAATTTCCTGTGTACTTCAAGTTATAGGATTGGGTAAATAGCAAATCACATGTTAAAGAGAAATCTTATGAAGATCATGATTGGAATTGTCAGGTAAATATTCAAGCGTTTTTAGCTCACCTTGCCAAAGGCAATGTGAGCTTTTGCCATCACTTGATATCCGTCATCCGTCGTCCGTTAACTTTTCACATTTTAATCTTCTCCTCTGAAACCCTAAACCAAATGAACTGAAACTTGGTAGGAAGCATCTATGGAAGTTTCTCTATAAAGTTTGCTCATTTCGTCTCGATCCATTGACAAACATGGCCGCCACAGGCAATTCTTGTTTCTGATTGGCCGATTTTTAAAAATCTTCTCCTCTGAAACTGCTTGGCAAAATGGCAGGTCCTCTGTGAAGATTACTAATTTCGTCCCGATCCATTAACAAACATGGCCACCACAGTCAATTCTTGTTTCTGATTGGTCGATTTCTAAAAATCTTCTCCTCTGAAACCGCTTTGCTAAATTAATGAACCGAAACTTGGTAGGAAGCATCTTTGGAAGGTCCTCTATATAGATTGCTCATTTCGTCCCCATCCATTAACAAACATGGCCGCCATAGGCAATGCTTGTTTCTGATTGGTTGATTTCTAAAACTCTTCTTCTCTGAAACTGCTTAGCCAAATGAACCGAAATTTAGTGGGAAGCACCTATGGAAGGTTCTGTATTAAGTTTCCTCAAAGCAGAATGAAAGGTGAGCGACACATGTTTGGCCCACTGAGCCTCTAGTTTCTTTGGTTTTGTTTAAATTTTTATAAAAGCGTACTAAATGATCATTCACATCTTTTAGCATTCAATTGCTTGCCTGGTATCTTAAAAGTCATATTTGGTAACCCATAGCTGATCATGTGTTAATTACTCTCCACCAATGATGAGTCATTATGAGTTGAGAGGTAACCCATAGCTGATCATGTACTGTAATTACTCTCCACCAATTACGAGTCATTATGAGTTGAGAGGTAACCCATGGCTGATCATGTGCTATTACTCTCCACCAATGATGAGTCATTATGAGTTGAGAGGTAACCCATAGCTGATCATGTACTAATTACTCTCCACCAATTAGGAGTCATTATGAGTTGATAGGTAACACATAGCTGATCATGTGCTATTACTCTCCACCAATGATGAGTCATTATGAGTTGAGAGGTAACCCATAGCTGATCATGTACTAATTACTCTCCACCAATGATGAGTCATTATGAGTTGAGAGGTAACCCATAGCTGATCATGTACTAATTACTCTCCACCTATTATGGGTCATTGTGAGTTGAGAGGTAACCCATAGCTGATCATGTACTAATTACTCTCCACCAATTATGAGTTGAGAGGTAACCCATAGCTGATCATGTACTAATTACTCTCCACCAATTAGGAGTCATTGTGAGTTGAGAGGTAAGCCATAGCTGATCATGTACTAATTACTCTCCACCAATTAGGAGTCATTGTGAGTTGAGAGGTAACCCATAGCTGATCATGTACTAATTACTCTCCACCAATTATGAGTCATTATTAGTTGAGAGGTAACCCATAGCTGATCATGTACTAATTACTCTTCACCAATTATGAGTCATTATGAGTTGAGAGTAATCAGAGCATAATCAGCTGTTTAAATTAAAATTTTTAGCCATTATTTGTCATCCACAATTCTTTTCATTGTAAAGCATTTGTGTCCGAGTCCAGTGACACATATACCTGTGAATTCAGCTCATGGAGAGGTGTACTCGATACAACATTATCATAATCGGATTATGTGATAAAGTTTGTCAGTGACTTGCCTCAGGTTGGTGGTTTTCTCCAGGTCCTCCGGTTTTCTCCACCAATAAAACTGACCGTCACGATATAGATGAAAATCCAGTTCAAATTGTTTTTCTTGTACAAAACACATGAACTCATAAAAAAAATCATAAATGAAATATTGCTCTCTTGGCATTAAACAATCACTCATACTTTTGTTTGTAGTGGTCTCTCATGGGGACCCTCTTTAATGAAGTTTTTTTCTTTCTTCGTGACAGTTGATCATTATGTGACCATTAAAGCAGGAAGTAGATTAAGAATTTGTAGAATTAGCTTTTAGTGAAAATTTTGCTGTTCTGCATATTAAGTTTTGAATAAAGAGTAAATAATGATATATTGTGATGCATGTTGTTGTTTTTTTTTAGCCAAATTGTTTTTCTGTAAGATTTTATGCACAAACCACAAATTAATGAATTTCTACAATTGAGATTTTTTTTTAAGTTGACATGGTAAAGTATGAATCAGTCAATACTCCAGTGAATTGTGTTGATTAAATCACATTATTCATGGCTTCAAATGGATTCACATCCATCACTTAATAACAGGAGGTTTTTTTTCTTTTACACAATGTAAGTCATAAATGGCACACAACTGAATTTATTTGGGACGTGTAGAGATAATCAGGGTTTGGGGTTAAAATTTTGGGAGATAATTTGGGTGTATACATTATATATCATAATTCAGCCCTTAATTGTAATTGGAATAAATATGATTACATTTTTAGCCAGACGATAAGCATTTCCTATGGTAGAACTTCTCTTAAGCGGCATAAATCTTTTTCATTTACATTTAATATAATAGCAGTGACAGAATGTTTAATGAAAACTTTTGCATGTCAAATCCAATCCTGCCGTTACCAAATATAGCTTGTTCTGGCAAATGGAGCCATACAAATACTTAATAAGATATGTGGTTAACCAAAGAAAGCTGTTTTGTCATAAGAATATTGCCAATATTTGTGTAAAACGACTCGTTAAAACTGCAGGAGCCTAGGTAAAGTGGTTCTGAAATACAAGTCATTACATAATGCTTTATAAAATCATTGAATTTTATAGATGGCGCTATTGTTCTACTAATTGACATCGACTGCGTTTAATTTTGATTTTATTAAGAGACACATAATAGATAGTAGTTTTTTAATTTTGAAGGAATACAAATCATTTGACATTAATTAAGGTAAATTTAATGATGTCTGTCAAGTATTTTACTGTTGGAAATTTGTAATTTGGTTTTATAAATGTAGCATTGATGAAAACGCAGAAATATAAATGTGAAAGTACTATTTAGAGGATAAATGTGTTGTATTGTAAATTGCAGACATTAATCTATATTTAACTTTAGGAAATTGCTTTACCTAGTAAATAAAATATTTATGAATGAATGACAAATATTAAAATAACAGATAAAAAAAACATTACAGTAGTCTTCCTCTTATAATGCCACCCGTTCTGTAATGAAAAAGTGGCCATATAACAGGGGTGACCTCTCTTCAGGGGACAAGTTAGTAGTACATGTATTTACTGTCTCATTACATCTGAAATCTGACTTGATAATGGTGGTGGCCTTATAAGGTTATGGGGTTTAATGCCACTTTCAACAATATTTCAGTTTATATCGTTGCAATCAGTTTTATTGGTGGAGGAAACCGAAGTACCAGAAGAGAACCACCAACCTGTCACAAGTCACTGACAAACTTTATATGTTTATATCAAAGTCCAGAAGGAACAAACAAGATGAATTAAAAGAAATTGAACTTTTTCTTATAATTTTTCATCCAATTTTATTAAATGCAGTTTTTTGTTGTTGCAAAATGATAATCATGGATTATTGATGGACCATAAAAGATATTTTGCTATTCTATCTGAAAAGGGGCCCAAATTCTAACTTTTTGCATATTTGGAAGGTATAGTATAATTTTTAAAGTTTTTTTTTCTTTGAATTCATTTTGTTGAGAGCTTCCAGCAGAGTGTTTACCTATTTTTCTAACTCAACTGAAAGGGACCTACAAAAGCTGAATTCTAAATTTTTTCATTCAATTTTAATGCATTTTTTTTTGCATAGTACTCAGCTTTCTGAGTTATTATTTAGTCATTACAGGGCCCGGGTGGCTCAATGAGTTAGGTAGTTGGATTACCTAACAACTCATACAAGCCTATTACCAATACGGCATGGGTTCACGCCCGGCTTTGTAAATTACAAAAAAGGGTGCACTTGACTGGCAGCCGCAAGTGATAAGTTTACCAGTTGCTTGCCCATGGTCGGTGGTTCTCTCCGGGTACTCCGGTTTCTTCCACTACTGAAACTGGTCGGCATGATATAGCTGAAATATTGCTGAAAGTGGCATTAAAACACCAAAAATCAATCAATCAAAATCAATCTTTTAGTTATTACAGAAATTGAACTATTTTTTTAATGGAAAAGAGGCTAAATGGGAACAAAATTCAGAAATTTCACAATTATGGAAGATATAGACAATTTATAATTTTCATTTAATTTTGACATGTTTGATGCACATTTTTCTGTGAATTGATTGTTTAATTATTTTCAGTTTAATTCCTATAACATCCAGTGCCATCGTCACACATGGGCACGCTCTGCAGTTGCCCTGGGCCCCATGCTAATCTATTTATGGTGTGTACAGCATGTTTTTAATGTTTAAACACTGATTTTGTTGGAAGTACGAATACAATATTTACATGTTTAATTTCATGGACCATTTACAGTTTTATTCCTATGAGTGGTTGTGTAGGTAGGGGCACCAGTGCACTGCTTTGCCCGGGGGCCTATAATACTGTTAAGACTGCCCTGATAACATCCCCTGCCTGTATGTTTTTCAATCAGATTTGACCTAGCTGGTGCTTATGGTTTCCAGATTAAAAGGATTAAAGGGAACTAATAGGAACCAATACTTGAGATAGTTAAATGAGACAAATGGCTAAACTGCAATGGGTCCAGTAAATAAGTCTCTCCAACATTATTGAGTCAAGTGAAATTCTGTGTCCACACTTGCTTTTAATATACACTTGTTTTAATTTCCCTTGTCCACATTCTGCCATTTTATCATGGTGCACTTGGCGTAGCCCTTTATTTATGTCCTGGGACTTATTAAATTTCATGAAATTAACAGTTTTCCTCACATTTGTTTGTACACATGTATTGCGAAGAGATTTTGTCCTGAATTTTGGTATTTTGTCCTGTTATGAGATGCTACCGAAGTTTAAGTTTCCTTGTGACAATGAATGTATGTCTTTTCATATAGCTGCTGGTAGTAAGGGGACATGTATTACTTTAACAATACTCTTAGAATGCTTGTTTTATGTAAAAACACAAAATTAGGTAAGATATTGCTATACAAATTATAATAAAAACACAAAATTAGGTAAGATATTGCTATGCAAATTATAATAGAAAAATGGGCACAATAAAAAATAGAAAACTCCAAAAATTAAAGTATTTCATATTATCAAAACGATTGTATTTTTTGCAAAGAGAATATATCCAACATTTAATTTTAAATTTTCACACACAAAATTTTATTAGTTTTGAAATTACACCACTTGAAACTTAAGTATCGACTTTTTTCGTTACGGATGTCAGAATAATAATCTGATCGATTTCTGAGAAATCCCTTAATATGAAAATCCATTTTCAGTGCAAGAGTAGAAATGGGGGAGGTATTAAAGCTTGATGAGATATTAAATTCCTTGATAACAGCTGGTTGTTTGTTGAGACAACAGGCACATACATAAAATATTTAAGGATATAAGGAACATTTATTTCTGAATAAACATCAAACATCATAATAAAAAATAAAACCTATTAAGATGAGTATTTATGATTTAAGCTAACTCTTGAAGATGTCTAGTGAAACATGTCAAAAGTCCAAACGATTTGGTCATCAAGTTTAAAAATTTTGCATTCTTCAAACTAGTTAAAGTTTTGTTACGGAAGTTAGAATTTGTTGTAAATTCTGAATTTTTGCGATGTTGTTTGTTGTGACAACAGGCATTTTTTAAGTTGACGAAAAATGCAATACAGAGTGAATCAAAATAATTGGAATTCGCATTTTAGAACCCGATAGCTTAATTTATGTACAATATTTCCTGAAATCACATCAAAGAGTTCAAAATTTTCGTTCAGAGAACAATTGGTTCTCAATAACCATTTCACATCATGATTTCTGATTTAACAGTATATAATATTCATATATGTTACATTTTTTATTCACTCTGTGTGACATTTTGGATATCCATAAGCATAAATGCAAAAATAAAATGGTAGGTATATTTTTACACATACTATTTATTAATTGTTTGTTTTGTTACGGAGGTCAGAATATCTCTCTATAGATTGCAATTGACGGATGTGTTACTAGTAATCAGAAACAAGACCAATCGATATATGAATTCACTGTGCAAAATTTCAGAAATGCCAAATTTAAGCTGATTGAGTTTCAGATTATACAAACGAGGAACCCTCAGTTTGTGACGAACACACGGACGGATGGACAGACAGATGGACAGACGGAGTGATCAGACTCCTAGACTGCTTTCGCATTCGGCGACCCAGGTAAAATATGACGAAGAAATAAAAAAAAAATATGGTCAACGGACGGACATACGGACTCCCAGTTGAAGTGGTGACACCGCTCAAAAGTATTTTTGGTGCAAATGTGCTTAATATTTATTCTTATGTGCAGTTATTAGATTTCTGACATCTGTAACAATTGTGATTTATGACCTCCGTAACGACTCAAGAGATGAAAAAACGTATTTGAAATGTGATATTGTGTTGAGAAATAAAATGCATTCAACATATACTACTATAAGAATAAATTTTGAAATGATTTGTCTGTATTTTGATTGGTATGAAACACTAAATGTTATTTTGCATATTGAATTAATTTATATCTGACATCCATAGCACCGCTTGTGTTGAGCATTAATCTTTAAACACTGTAAAAATTGATTTTTTACGGGGGGATTTTATCATCACTTTAAAATTTTGGATAGCAATTTCTTTTAAATTTATTTTTTATTGTCACTTCGGAGCTAAAATGGTCGGCTGTGTTTTCTATCTGACTTCCGTAACATTTGACCAGTGTAATGTTTACGGGTATAATTTCCCATAGCACCGCTATTGTGACGTCAATGACAATTCAATTGATTTCTGTGAACTTGGAAGTTGATATTGTCGTTAAAACATTGATATGGGATCTATTCAGTCTTTCTACATACTTCTCAAATACTTGGCAATATATTAAACACTTACTTTTTTCTTCTGTCCATTCTGTTTTACTATTTTTGCTTTTTTGTTACAGCTATAAACTTTTCGTCTGCATATATCGGTGTTATACAAAACAATACACCGGGTAAAAAGTCCGACACTTCCGGTTATTTTCGTTGTAAAAGTTCTGTTATGGATGTCAAATGTTACGGAGGTCAGAAAAACGGAACAGTTTGAGAAATAATTGCGGGTAAAACAAGGGTTGAGCTGAATTAATTGATTATTTTATTCTATTGCTTTAATGTTTTGAGAAAATAAGTGCCATTGATAGTTGTCTTTCTTAAATTTATCAAAATTTGAGTTATGGAGGTCAGAGTCTTAAATGTGACATTTCAATATACCGGTATAAGGTTTCTTGACTCATATTTTTGTATTAGGAAAAATAACATTATAATGTGAGATGGAGACATATTCTTTGACCAAAGAGAATTAATAAAACATCATATTACCTCCAGTTTCTTCGCAAATAAGTTTTGTTACGATATCCACAATTTTAGTTACGGATGTTATATGGCATTTGGCGACACATTTTAAAATTCAATTCAAAGCAATTATCACTGTAAATCTTTTTTACGCCTTTTTTGTCTCAATATATTTTTGACATTTTTTAACAAACAATTTTTTAATGTTTTAATAAAAACGTTCTTTTAATGCACGTGCGTTTTACTGTTATTTACTATGCGACACAGAAAAAATCCATTTGTAAGCTGTTTTGCAGCAGCAGCAAGAAAAGCAGATTTCCAATAATGGTCCCATTCTTTATTTTTTTTCAGCTACAGATTAAAGTAACATCGATCAAAACATAAAATCATATTATTTTAGTAAAATAAATGTGCAATTGGCAAACGACAGTTAATGTTATTTTAATCAAAAAAGAGGGCCCATTTTTCTGGAATGACAAGATATTGCTATACAAATTATAATAAAAACACAAAATTAGGTAAGATATTGCTATACAAATTATAATAAAAACACAAAATTAGGTAAGATATTGCTATACAAATTATAAAAAAGATAGAAGAAAGATGAATATATTTTAATCATAACAAATTCTCACCAAGGTAAAGGAAATTAACTTAGTATGGCCTTAAAAAACTAATTAATTACCAATATGTATTGTGTTATTATTGATATTTATAATAAAAGACAATTTTGACCTACATGTAAACCCTGGTATATGTACAATGTATGTCATCAGTAAAAGCAGATAAAACAAATGGAATTAAACAGGTTTGTATGGGAGTGGTGAAATTTTGAAATTTTAAGGTGAAATTTTGATATTTTTGTGTTTGGTCATGCCATGAGTGGGATGGTAGATAATCTTTATTATTTGTTTTTATTATCTCTGCTATATATGATTCTTGACATAACATAGCACTCGAATTGGATGCAGTCAGCATGACCTGTTTTGTGCTAAGAATCAGTTTAAAATTTAACAAGAACGGATTTGAACATATAAGAAAATTTAAGTAAATAGAAAAAAAATATATTTAAGAGTTGTGACATAATACCATAATTAGAAGAGTCCTGAAAGTAGGTCTTGTTTTAAATTTGACTTAATTTTAGTCTAGACTTGATCTTCATATGATCATCTTGAACTATTAATACTGATAGAAAAAAATATGCTATGTCAGCTATTTACAAACTTAATTGTGATATTATTAGATTGAATCTATAGCTATTATTAGATAATTTTGGTCCTTGAATTCATTTAGGACATTTAAATCTACATTGCATATTCTTTAACAGTTTTGAGGATAATGTTCTGTTTTTCTGACAGTTAATGTTAAGTTATATGGGTTAGGGTAATTGGTATTTATTGTCACTTTCAACTATAAGGTGACTTACAGACATTATAAAGGAAGACATAAATGACAGTCACAATGGGTGATACCCCCTTGCATTGGGTTAATGTCTGGATACTGTAACAGTTGAGGTTGATTATCGTTGGGAAAACCCCATGTCAGTGGTGTTAATTTTGTGGTCAGAGGTCGACGACCTGAACCACTCAGCCACAAATACTCTCTTTGACTGATATGTTTATGAAAGTTTAAACAGCGATGGTCAACCATGCCACCAATATCAACAACACAAACAGCCACCTCTCACCTAAAGACAGTTTAAACAGCAATGGTCAACCATGCCACCAATATCAACAAAACAGCCACCTCTCACCACAAATCATTAAACACAAAAAGATCATGGCATATGGCATTGGAAATCCAGGTCCTGATTTGGAACAAGCACAAAAATGTGGAGGGGTTAAACTGGTAAATGGGATTGTAAACCACCCCACTCTGATAATTGGATTGTAAACCACCCCCCTCTGATAATTGGATTGTAAACCACCCCCCTTTGATTATTGGATTGTAAACCACCCCCCTCTGATAATTGGATTGTAAACCACCCCCCTTTGATTATTGGATTGTAAACCACCCCCCTTTGATTATTGGATTCCTAACAACAATAACTTAATTTTTATCTTGAGTTTCCATCCTGTTAAAAATGGGCTATTGGTAATGTGTAATCCTCCATGTCTATTTGAAATTCAAGATGGCTGCCATCAGCACCAATGAAAATAGTTAAACACATGTAATAGCATTATCTATAATACATAGTTCGTATTTCATTTAACAAAACATGATTTTTTTACTTTACTGCTGTGTTTTTATTTCTTCGAAAATTCTAACCATACAAAGATATAAAAGTTGGTCTTTAAAGTACACAAATATGATATACAATACAATTACATATGCTAATATCCTGGTAATATGTGATACACATGTTGAAATTAAAAAAAGGTTGATTTTCCCTTCAACCAAGAAGATCTCTAATTTCTGTCTGAAGTATTTGATTTCTGTCTGAAGTATTTGTATTTGTATGTTCTAGTCTAAACAAGTTCATGTACACCTCATTTACATTTCTCCTAAAAATGTTACAAAATCTCTCTGACATAACTATGATAATGACCAATATCCAGTTGAATGGAGATGCTATTTATAGTTAAACCAAGGTCAAAAGTATAATGGGTAGATATTAAAGATGTTCTTAGAGGTCATAACTAGGAAGCAAAACACATTGTACCCGGAAAAGTCTTTTTTTAGCGACTTGTCAACGTGAGGTAATTCATATAGCTTTCATTGTAATTTTTAGATTTTTATTCATCAATTTAATATGTAGGAGTGAAAAATTTATAGGATTTCTCTCTGAATATGCAGTATATAAAAGAAAATACTGGGGGTTGGGGTTGGCTAAGGTGGAAAGGTGGTTCTAGTATCTATTCTGTGATTTAATTTTTATTTACTTTGCAAGAAGTTTTCCATTAATTATGTTAAATACATTTAATATTCCAGCATCTTTTATACTGTTAACCTTTTTTTGTATTTTATATTGAACAATTTTCATATACAAAAATATAGTTTGATAACATATGTACTTAATATATGGTGATATCCTTTTAATGTTTCTTTTCTTTGTACCAATCAATCAATCAATCAACAAAATTTCACTAAATTTTACACAGCTTTAGGATTAATGAAAGTATGGTACATTTTTACATTTTATTTATTATTAATGATTTTCACTTTTTCTATTGCATGCTTATTGGATTTTATTCATAAAATATTAAGTCATTTTTTAACATGGTCTGATGATAATTCAAGTTTGCTATGAACAAACTTGAGAGTTATAAAGATATTGGGTGTATCAATTTTGAAGATAATTATGTCATTACAGAGTAACAGAACTTTGTTCTTTAAAATATAAAATTCCACATCTGTTATGATAAACTACATTTGCTTGACCAAAATCTCATGAAATATTTCTGTAATTTAAATAGTGATCAAAGTAAGATTTTTTTTGGAGTTATTTTGAAGATTTTCATAATTGGTATTCCAGAGTTATATAGCTTTGTTAAAAATGGCACTTTTCCAGATTTATTAAACTATTTGGGGACAGGAATATTATGGGATCAAGACAGAGCTGTTTATTTAGTTTGATCTTAGACCATATCACACTTATTTTAAAATCACAGATCTTTATTTAATAGATGGACCAGAATTATATCTTGTACCCCCATTTATTGTATCAGGGAATTTGTTGTATCCATTAAAAAAATATAACCACAAAATATATTCGATGATGATATCAAATACAGTTATATTTTCATGGAAAATATAAATGCATACCATATTTAGGGTTCTATAATGCGCATTGGTGCATAATGCGCACCCCCTCTTGGCTTTGAAAATCTCCAGAAAAGAACTTGTTCGTGTCTATAATGCGCATGGACTTTTGAAAAAAATCGTGGTCGGAAATGTAAGAATTAAATGTCAATCGTATATATTTTTGATAGCTTTGAGCTTGTCTCTTCTTCTGAGTGAATATTAGAACTATTTCTATTCTTTAAACTTGAATAATATTGAAAAATATTAATTGTTTTAAGTTTTAATATGTCGGACGACTTTAAAAAAAAAAACCGGAAAAAAAAATGGCCGACATGTAATTTTCTGGTCTGAAAAAGAGTGAAACACATTGTTCTTGTCTATAATGCGCATCCCTCCTACAAAATAAATAATCTGGGTAAAATCCTGCGCATTATACACCAGTAAATACGGTAGTCATATACAGGTATATAATAAGTGACCTATGTGTACTCTTTACCATAATAATTTACATGTAAATAAATGCAGTATTATTTACGACACAGGAATTTATAGGTTATATCTTATATAAATGTGGTATTTATTGATAGAAAAGTCTATTATTAGTGATTGCGGGAGTTCATTAAAATCATTTGTTTTCTTGATTTGTATGGAGGGAGACATCATTGTGTTATAATTAGTTTTTCGTGGTAATATATGGTAAGGTAAGTCACATGTAATTGGGTTAGATATATGGCATGATTTAAACAATTTTAAGTATGTTTATTTTCTTCCCTCCCAGGTATTGATCATCAAAAGATTTTAGTAGAAGTGATAAAGTTGGGGTTCATTAAGGATATTTGTCAATTAATGTTCGGCTTGTTCTTTTTTATATATACATATGTATATATATATATAACGGAAAGATTTAGTTATCGAAATGGTAAAAAGAATATGACATTAGCTCTGATAATAGTTTCTGTAGATTTTTTTTAAGGATTTTATTTAACAGAATATAGGTTCATTTCAAAATGGGCCGCCACGATATAACTGAAATATTGTTGAAAGTGGCATTAAGCACCATAACTCCTCAAAATGGGGGGAGGGGGTTTCGAAACCTATTGTTTGTTTAAAAGGAATACAAAAGGGGCAGAATTACAAATTTTCACAAATTTTTATTGAATTCATTGAATTATGGTGTCCATATTTTGTTCTACTCATGCTGCGATAGTATCATTCATTCTTAGATAACCTTTGACCTGCTGCAATAATTGACAGAATTTCCTGCATAATAAAAATGAGTGTACATGTCACTGTAGGCATCAAACTCAAACTTCATGGTCATCATATGGCACTTGTTACCTATATCAGTAGGTAGATACAATTCTAACTCCAGTAGAACTTTGGTGGCTTGAACTCAATGAACTGTCAACATGTGTTCGAGTTATCAGGAGTTCAAGCCACCAAAGTTCCATAATTTCAGAGAGAGAAAAATAAAATCTGGGTACGATCCGGTGATCATGACCATGGAGGTTCCTAAGCAACATAAATATTTTTATGTAATATTTAACAGTGAAAAGCAGCCAACAAAATTATATAATGTGGCAGGTTTAGAATATATACTATGGTATATACTAATTGTTAGTGTAATTCATGAAAATATCAACAGTTTTCATGGGAACAGCTATAAATCATATGACCTATCAATTCAGAGATATGCTTTTATTTTTAAATTCAATTTTCAAGTGTTTTCTTTGAAAACTTTAATGTAAATATTCTAACCAAAAGACTGTGATTTGTTTTGATGTCCATATTATACATACATATAAGTGATGACGGGGCAAAAGCAATCACGTTTGGTGACCATTAAGGGCTTTCAGCAAACATTGACTTGACAATTAAATAGTGGGAGTAGAAGAGGTATTTAGTGGGTACTTGATAAAGTTGAATTTTTATTGTATATTATTCCTATCTAAGGTAATTAAGATAAAGATAACGTGAAATTGATTTAAATTCAACAAGTACAGGTAAGTTAAAATTGTCAAAAACAGATCAATTTTACTTTAAATTAAATGCCATATTTAGGTATTGATTTGTGCTAAAATTATTGCTTTATCTGACTGCATATTTTTGTTATGCATACAGATTAAAAAAAACACACTTCATTTTTTATAGAAAGAAATTTCACGAATTAAAACCTTACCAGATCAATTTGTTATATTTGATTAAAAGATTTTTTATGGAAAGAAATTTCATAAACTAAGATGTTTGTTTCATTATGTTATTGAAAAATAAATAAATAAAAAAGTGTCATGCACTACTTAGAACAAGTACACTAAATTTATATTGTACACAAATAAAGAAAGCAATTATTTGTACACTTGTTATTTGTTTAATAGTTAGCATGATAAATATATATATTAGTCTAGAAGCCATGATAATCTCTGTTCTTTTGCTATAATTTGCATCCTTGTGTATAATTAGATAGTCTCTCATGTTTCATTTACATCCATATCCTTTAGGCTATAACTTGCTCCCAAAGACTTCTAAATTATTTGTCCTTCCAATGGTTTGAGTCTGAGTTTGAGTCTGAGTCTGAGTTTGAGTCTGAGTTTGAGTTTGAGTCTGAGTTTGAGTCTGAGTCTGAGTTTAAGTCTGAGTTTGAGTCTGAGTTTGAGTCTGAGTTTGAGTTTGAGTCTGAGTCTGAGTTTAAGTCTGAGTTTGAGTCTGAGTCTGAGTCTGAGTTTGAGTTTGAGTTTGAGTTTGAGTCTGAGTTTGAGGTTGAGGTTGAGTCTGAGTTTGAGTCTGAGTTTGAGTCTGAGTCTGAGTTTGAGTCTGAGTTTGAGTTTGAGTCTGAGTCTGAGTTTAAGTCTGAGTTTGAGTCTGAGTCTGAGTTTGAGTTTGAGTCTGAGTTTGAGTCTGAGTCTGAGTTTGAGTTTGAGTTTGAGTTTGAGTGAGTTTGAGTCTGAGTTTGAGGTTGAGTCTGAGTCTGAGTTTGAGTCTGAGTTTGAGTCTGAGTCTGAGTTTGAGTCTGAGTCTGAGTTTAAGTCTGAGTTTGAGTCTGAGTTTGAGTTTGAGTTTGAGTCTGAGTTTGAGGTTGAGTCTGAGTCTGAGTTTGAGTCTGAGTTTGAGGTTGAGTCCGAGTCTGAGTCTGAGTTTGAGTCTGAGTCTGAGTTTGAGTCTGAGTCTGAGTCTGAGTGAGTCTGAGTTTGAGTCTTGAGTCTGAGTCTGAGTCTGAGTGAGTCTGGGTCTGAGTCTGAGTCTGAGTTTGAGTTTGAGTCTACCTGATGAATGTCATTTATAGTGCACACTAAATTAGATGTCTACATTGTTTTTCTTACTTTGATTTGATTTTTATTTTTGGTGTTTAATGCCACTTTCAGCAATATTTCAGCTACATCATGGCGGCCAGTTTTAGTGGTGGAAGAATCCGGAGTGCCCGGAGAAAACCACTGACCATGGGAAAGCAACTGGTAAACTTTATCACTTGCGGCTATGAGTCAAGTGCACCCTTTTTGTAATTTACAAAGCCGGGCGCGAACCCACGCCTTATTGATGATAGGCTTGTATGAGTTGTTAGGTAATCCAACTACCTAACTCATTGAGCCACCCGGGCCCTTTTTAGCTCACCTGACCCAAAGGGTCATGTGAGCTATTGCCATCACTTTTCGTCCGTCGTCTGTCGTCCGTCGTCCGTCATCCGTCCGTCAACATTTCACATTTTAATCTTCTCCTCAGAAACTACTGGGCCAATTGCAACCAAACTTTGGTGGAATGGTCCTTGGATGGCCCCCTTCCAAATTTGTGTCCGGTGTTCCCGACTTCAAACCAAGATGGCTGCCAAGCTAAAAATAGAAAAAAGGGGGGATGAAATTTCAATTGTCTATTGCTGCTTAAGTATAAGTTAAAATAAGCTCAAATTTCAACTGCAGCTACATGGCAATGTGTAGTTTAACATATATTACAGGTTTTTCTGTGCAATTTTTCTTTAGCCGATTTCTACCGATTATGCAAATTAGGCATATTTTGTACATTTTGTCCTTTATTTCAAAAACTATGAGAGATAGATGTTAAATTCAAGCTGCATACATGTTCAGCATGTCAAGATCTACCTACCCTGCAATTTTGAAGTAAATC
>MJUT01050658.1:12020-25099 GCA_002080005.1 Gigantidas platifrons | reverse complement strand
ACTTAAAAATTATCTCCTCTGAAACCGCTGGGTCAAATGGGCCCAAACTATGGTGAAATGGTCTTTAGATGGTCTACCTTCAGAATTATATCCAACAACCCCGCCCGCCAAAGAAGATGGCGGCCATTGCTAAAAATAGAAGATTCACCAAAATTCACTTAAAATTTATCTCCTCTGAAACTGCTGGGCCAACTTTGAGCCAGGTGAGCGATTACAGGCTCCTAGGAGCCTCTAGTATCACAATAAAGTCATCATGTCTGGATGCATCGTGAAATGAAAAACAAAAAATACCACAATGCCACAGTTGTTGGGATAATACACCAGAAGTTAGTCAATGTTGTTGTGTGCTCAAGGTTTGCCGTCAGTACTGTTTGTGCTTTTATAAAGTGTAAATGTGCCTTCAGTACTGTTTGTGCTTTTATAAAGTGTGAGCGTTTTTCTTGTTATTACTTGTTTTTTAATGAATAAATGAGTGTTGTCACATGAATGAATGTTATAAATATTTATTGTTATATATCTATGCTAAAATAATATGTTATTTTCTTAAACAGATTTGAAAAATCTGAAAAAAGATAAGGATTTATTTTTTATTTTTGAAGTTTTATGCAGCCAGGATTTAAAATTCTGTAGCATTTGTTAAATTTCTGTAACCAGGACAATAATTTGCCATTTTAGAAACTATAGTGTATCCTGGGAATTTCATACACCCAATATGATGTCAAGCATTATAAATTACTGACCAATCGATACATAGTGTAGGATTGTATTAGTTTCTGCCATGGTGAATTGGTCAGAGAGGTGATTACTGATGAATCGACACATGGGCATGCCAATGACTGGCAGAAATTTCAATTTTTTCAACACAAATATTTATGTTCTAAGTTTTGCGTTAGTCTTTCCTTTTAATAGTCATAATCTCTGAAATACAAAGAATATTTTTGTTATAAGAGAGGACAATCTCGGTCAGAACATAGCAACTGATTTTTCTCCAGAATTGAACATGCCATTATTGAAGATCTTCTATTTTGTAAACTTTTGCTCTTTATTTTAAAAATATCATTGCAAAATTAATTTTAGTTTATCAGAAAAAAATCTTTCTCCATCAACAATGAAAGTCAAGGTGAGATAAACAAGTTATACAATGTTATATAAACAGTTAGAATGATAGATTAATAGATTGATATAAAAAATTAATTAGAAAAAATAATACATATTGTGAACCAACACCTGTTAATGGTGTATGGTGGAAACACAGAAGTGGATGGTTGTCAATTTAATATCTACTCTAGATTGTTATGATATTTATTTGACAAATAACTCTCCAATATCTGTTGAATACTTTATTTTTTTTTTATCTCAGAAGTATTTGAGTATTGTTGTCAAATTAATATGAAAAAGAATGTTTTTGGAAATTTTACTGCATTTGATATGATTTTCAGCTTAAATTTTTTAAATTCATATATTTTGGAATTTTTGCAGTTTAATTTTACTAAACCATGATAATGTGTAATATTATGACATACAAATATAATCTTAATAGCTATCACTGTGCCAGAATGCATTGATATGTCCATAATGTTGTATCTATAACTTGTACAAGGGGTTCTGCAATTTGAGGAGTTGTCTGTCCCTTTAACAATTCAGTGACTAAGGGTCACGTTAGCTATTCTACACAGTTTTTTGTTGTTTTATGGATAAATTATTCTGCTTCCTGTTTCAAGAGTTATTTATGTGAATATACATATTACTTAGAATAAAATGACCATTAGTTGTGATATATGATGTCTCGTCAAGAATAAAGCTGTAATACTGCTTAAGTTAAACCAGTAAATCAGCTTACTATGAAGAAGAAGAGGGGTCGTTGTTTTTTCAATGCTAAATTAAATTTGCCTTGAAATCTGAAGTTATCCCTTAGCATATCAATTTTGCATGTGGAAAGATTAGCCAGTGTTCAGTTAAAAAACTGCATTGAGAGGTGTACATGCCTGTCTAACACCTAATTACCAGTAGGTAATAAAAATTAACGATTCAATGAAAGTAATTTTCTGAAGAAGAACAACGAAACTAATTAATTATTGACTTCTGACCTTGAAGAAACACTTAAGAAATAACCAAACCAATGCCAGTAATTAAAGTAGAGCAAATAATAGGTGTTATAACAGAAATCAATCAATAAAGAGCTTGTTATATGTATCCTGTGTCAGATACAAGACACCGATTTTTGTTACGGTCAGATGTCCTAGTTAGCCACTTAACATGTTTTCAACTGATATTTCAATAAACGGAGTCATATCTAATACTCATTTCATTTATTGGTTTTCTCCGGTACTCTGGTTTCCTCCAACAATAAAACTGACCGACACGATATACCCGGTAACTGAAATATTGTTAAAAGTGGCATTAAATACCATACTAACTCTAACCCTTCATTTTTTATAAAGGTACTACAATATTTCTTGGTATTATTTTATTCCATTGGATAATAGAGACAAGGAGGGAATATATTGGTCAGCTTTTTTCAAATATAGGCCATTAACATACTGTACCATTCTTTAACAGAATACTGCTTATTTTCTATTTCAGAAACTAACTTGTCAAGTGAAATTTATGCCAGCCATGCATCTACCTTCAAAATAATATTACCATATTTGACTGTGTAGTGTACACATTGATGCATAGCGATTACCATAAAAGGCTGTGTATAGTATGAGATGTATAATGTGCACCCCTTCCATGGTTCAATTAATGACTGATTATAATAGAAGTACATTGTATATATCCTTTATGCTTTAATGGGTATGCTACTTGTGCAGGCTGATCAGAAACATTTCTCTGCAAATAATTTTATAGTATACACACCTTTTTTTTTCTTTTTTCTTTTTTTTTGTATACAGTATATCAATTGTCAATGTGCCTATTGTTCACAGCTTTTTCAGAGAATGACATTATTTTTATGTATGTATATCCCATGATATGCTAGTTTCTGAAATCTTGATTTGAGATAAAATTATGTTAATGTGCAATTGACCAACCTTATTTTACATAATAAGTAGATAATTAAACTGAAAAAAAAGAAGTTTTAAAATGGTTACTCTGAAGATTGCCAAAATAACAGATCTTATTAAATTATGATTTTAAAAAACTTATAAGATTTCAGTATCAGTTTAATTATATTATTAGTTAGAAGATTATATATGTAGAATTGATATGAGGGGAAAAAACATGTAAATGATGGAAAAACATCATATAAATGGCAAAAAAAACACATCATGTAAAATGGCGAAAAATTATCATCTGACAGTCATGTGACTGTCTATAATATACTGCTTAACATCATTGTAAATGTTATGAACATGTAATTCACCTGTAATTAGCATTTGTTTAGCAATGATTATCGACAAATGTCATGTGACAGCTATAAATAGAAAATGGAAATCTGTATATTTTTGCATTACAGAATTTTATTTATATATTATTTATCCAAGAATGTAAAACAGTCAAGAAGTAGTTGCTTACAATATTATATAATATGTATAAAAGAATTTATTGTATTTTTGAAAAATATTGATACATGTATATGAGCTTTGTCACCCATTTTGAAATACTGTGAAATTATTTTTGTTTTATTTATCAATTATCATGCATTTCAATGTCCAATGAAAAGTTAATTCTTAATTTGATCATAAAACACATTTATACTTGAAATCTTTTTGAATGACACCCCGATATTAGTAATATTACGAAGGGGCCTAATGGGTTTTTTCTCATGTTACGTATATGAGCAATATTATTTTTGTAAAGCATAGTTATGAGACTCACGTAAATCATTATTTTTTGTGTAACATATTTTATGAATGGGAAAGTCTTATTCTTTTATCTTTTATAATGTTGATGAGTACTACCCCACCCAGTTAGTTATTAAGGTTTACTGTCCGGCTACCTTCTACAGGTGTTGTGGACAATACCTCACCCATTACCTGTTATTTATAGGTTGAACAAATTCATTCAAATTGTCCAATAAACAAGTACCATAATCCAGAGTCAAACGGGCCTTATTCTTACATCAGGACAGGGTTGCACAAACCTTAAAAGAAAATCAAAGTGTAAATTAAAACTTAATTGACACTTAAAATTACATGAAATGCACATTAAATTAAATTTGAACTTGAGGTTTAATTGAGAGTTAAATTTAAGTGATATTTGTTCAGTCCAGTCCTGTTGTTAAAGGACAGAGGATTTCTGAGTTTGATGTAATGAAGTTCACTTTTTTTTTTTTTTCTTTTTTTTTTTTTATACATATTACTGATGATGATGATGACCACTGGTATCATGTATATAGTAAGATATTATTGACAGTTTTCATAGTTTTTTTTTATTTGTAACTGACAGTTTAAAATTCTAAAATATGAAAAATGATTAAGAATAAAGAAAGGATGAGTAAATTATTAAAGCATATGTAATATATAATTTTTTATCCTGTTTTCCTGATAATTCTTTATTGATCAAAACCACAAATTAATGGGGAAAAATATGACATAGCAAAAATCACATTATTGAAATAATATCTAATAATATGGTAATGCTGACTCATCTTTCCTCTGCTGTTTATCCAATATAGCATGTACTATATTTAGAAGAAAAGGGCGCTGAAAACAATTAATTATAGAAATATATTATTGCAGAATTTGCAATAAAAATATTAAGTAAAACCAGGACAATCACGTTATTAGGAAACCTTGAACAAATTTATTATTCCCGAACAAAGAAAATTGGTATCTACGAAAAAAGGAGTTTTTCACAGTATTGTGTTGAAGGTAAGTTATACAATAATGTCTAAATGTGATGGGTGGCACATATTTTTTTTTTATTAGTTTGCTTTTATTTTAATCCAGCATGTGAACAAAAGTAGCAGTAAATAAACTGCATCAAGAGACATTACCAGTGATATAACTTCTAGTCCTGGCATTGCTCCATAATGCTGTATTCTTGGATAAGAAACAGCAGGGAGCAAATTTAGTTATAATTGATGTATTCCTAATCAGGGCTTGTAGTCATCTAACTTTAGAGTAAGATTGTTGTACTCATACTCCAAAAACAGCCAATCAGAAGACTGTATACAATTGAATATATCCAGTGCTCTGATTGGATGATTTAGGAGAACGATTTCAAAGCTCATACTCAGTAGTGTTATGACTGTAATGTCAAATCTTCTACACCAACCTCCCATCCTCATGTGGACATGATCCTCATTACATCAAAACTGTTTTTCCCTACATATGAGTTGACTATTTTTCAGTGATAATTGAAGAACTTGTTTAATTTTCTTTCTTTTTTTCAGTGAAAATTGAAAAACTTCATTTAATTTTCTTTTCTTTTTTTTAATGTTATCAAAATGATAATATAATATTCCTTTATTAATCCTCCCACTATGATAATTTAAAATGGTAACAGATATTACAATTTAAAATATGTCCATCAAATGAAACTTTTAAAAGGAAATTAGAGGTTTTTTTTTTGAGAATTTCTTTGAAAATATAAAAATGACATGATTGGATCGTTAAAGAAGAGATAATATATTGTATAAAATACTTTCGTTATGTTTATGTTTCCCGAAACATCAGTCTCAAATCCTTGAAATAATCCTGTTTGCATCTTTACATGACAAATGAAGGTATTGATTTCTGTAAAAAGATCCTGGTAGCAATTTGTAACAGTGATTTTATTGTATATAATGACATGTTTATTATAATGACATGTTTATATGTCATAATTATATTTACAAAAAATCATTCTAGTCAGACCCTGAAAGACATTCACGCCTCATGTTTCACCTAATTTCTCCTGTCTAGTGATTCTTCAGTGACATCAGTATTTTAATTGTATTGTCTGTATGTAGGATGTTTTACAAGTTTCTTACTGGTCTAATACTTGACCATTAATGTTTGTTGCTTCATTTGTTGGGTACGAGTATGATCAAATGGTAAAATGTCTGTGATATGAATTCTGTAAATCAAAAAGAATTAAGTAAATATTTCCATGAACAAGAACTGAGTAGGAGTGTTAAACTGTGTTATATACATTAGAAAGTTTACTTGTAAGAAAAGATCTTATTTATTACACTAGAATTGTTTTGGTTTAAATTGAAACTCAAAGCTTTTACTAGAAAGAATTTTCTTTGAAAATCTGCTGTCATAAAACATGTGATATACTTGTACAAATCAAATTTTTTATGTTTGGTTGTTTTTCTTCAATTTACTATTACAAATTTTTGCAAATGGAGGAAAAAGTAATTAATATATGGTTCCATTAATTGTCAATCAATATCCTGGCAATAATGTACAAAATTCATGTAAAAAAGTCAACTACACTCCTCCCCCTGATTACTCCCTTCCTAAAATATTGAAATCTTTCTATTAATGCCCAAGCATCATGGCATTTTAAGTATCAAATGTTTAGAAAGAACAGGACAAGTAGGATTTTGTCTGGACAAGTAACTTTTTTGAGATAATTTGCCTGGGAAAAAGCACAATATTTCCATATTTCCACACCCCTGAGGGATAAATTATTACGAGTAAAACTTCCACATGATAACCATTACATACATTTGAGTAGAGAATTGATCAGTTTTAAAGTGTGTATTACATTTTAGTAGAGAATTGATCAGTTTTAAAGTGTGTATTACATTTTAGTAGAGAATTGATCAGTTTTAAAGTGTGTATTACATTTTAGTAGAGAATTGATCAGTTTTAAAGTGTGTATTACATTTTAGTAGAGAATTGATCAGTTTTAAAGTGTGTATTACATTTTAGTAGAGAATTGATCAGTTTTAAAGTGTGTACAGTTTTCAGTTTATTGTTGGACTGTCAAGTATCAATGGTCATTTTATTTTGTTGTTGTAAAGTTTATGGTTTCAATGAACTGCTGTAAAGCCAATATATACTGTTGTTTTATAGACATTAGACTTTTTTTATTGTATTTTTAGGAGATCTTTCCATTTCCTATCAATTTTAAATAAGTCACTTAAATAATTAGGACATTAAATCTGCCTAGGTATGTTTTCACTTATTGATTAGATTTCAATGCATATTTGTAGGTTGTTAGAATCAGTGCTTACAAAGTTTTCTATATTCAGCTTCCTCCCTGAGGTGCTTACAAAGGTTTCTATATTCAGCTTCCTCCCTGAGGCCACTGCATGTTTGTTTCTGGGTACTCCGGTTTCCTCCACCAAAAAGTTGACTACCATGATATAGCTGAATAATTTATCAAAGTAGCCAGATAACAATATAAAGATAAATCATTTCAATTATCCTATTTCATATTGTTTTATTTCTAATCCCTAGCTACTTCAGGTAATCATATTGCAAATGCCAGTATCAGTATTATTGAAAATTCAAAAAGGGGGTGATTTCCTTTATGTTTCTTTTTACATTATTGTTTGTTTTCTATACTGTTCTTTATAGTCATTATGACACTATTTACTTCATTCTTTACTTGATATGATGCTCTAATGTTTTATTTAGTTGAAAAGGGAGGTAATAGATTATGTTCTGGATTATAATGTTTTAGAATAATATCCATACATTGTTTTAGAGTTCCTGGTCAAAAGAATGATGTATAATGTTCACAAAGTCTTTTATGTATTATCTAGACAAATACAGTCAAACCTGGTTATCTTTATTGACCAATCAGCAATGAGCCTTCTATATGCATGTGAATATTGATATTGGTATATGCTTAGCTATCTATGTGTGGACCTGCTTTATTTACATAGTACATGTACATGTATTTCATGACTCCCATAGGTAATAGGTAAAATGTATCAAGGTCTTATAATATGTAAGAATGCCCTGAAATAGAATTTTTGGGGTAAAGCAATAGTTTAGAACCTCTTGTAATCGAATAATTTTTACCAATAAAGAATTTTGTCTGATAAAAAAAATCATTTTATTTGATGATTTTTACAGATACAATATGTTAGTTACTGATGTATTGTAAGTTTACATGTCACTATAATATTGTTATTAAAATCAATAATGGAAATTTTAGTTCATTGTATTAGGGACCAATTTTATATGACAAGGAAAAATAAGATTTACAGATGAAATAGTGCCATTATGTCTGGTTGTATTTTTTTGTATATAACTTTTGTTATAATGCCAGTGTTTCTGTATACAACAGTTTAACCTATCTAAACTTGCCAATCATCAATACACATTCAGTTCTAATATGAAATTTAATCAGGATGCTTTAAATGTTTTCAAATATATATTTTAATCTGTCTAATCAAAATACAGTCAGACAAGCAAATGTGATTACCTCTATTAAGCAGTCACCTGTATTAATAGGTAATCTTTTTCTTGCCCTGTCATAGAAAATTTCATATGAATTTAACCTCTTTTAAGATGCCACCTGTCTTACAAGACCACTTTTTGCATGTCCCAAATTTGACCTCTTAATACAGGTTTGACACTACCCGTCTATTCAAGCAAAAAGAAAGTTGTCCTCCCAAGGGAGTTTGCTGTGGACAGGTTCTACTGTAGATTTTAAGTGATGTATGACATGTATGAGGATGTTTATATAGTGATACCTGTTTAAACAGAACCTCCATGGGACCAACTTATGTGTTCTGAATAGACAGGTGTTCTGTTTAGCCAGGTTAACAGATTTCATATATTGTGACTTGAATTATACAGGATCCGGTTTAATTTGCATTCGGTTTAGACAGGTATTTGTTTTTTCAGGGTTTAGTTTAGGCAGGTTTCTCTGTACATTACAAGCCAGTGGCAGAATTTTAAAATTTAAGCAAAACATTGTCAAACTGGCAAGGATTAGTTTCAGAAATGTGCAATTTTGCATTTGTTTCTATCATTGTTTATTATTTATTTATTTAAATTTGTTAATTATTAGTATGTTAATTAGTGTTTTGCCTGCCAAAAATATGAGCTCAAATGCTAAGCAGTGTGTGTCAAATGTCCACATATACATGAGATCACTGTGGAATAAATACTTAAAACAAAATAGTATCTTACTTGTTTTATTTGAAAGTTTGGTGCCAAATGTTGGGGATGGTGATGACTCATATATTAAGGGGAATTGGGGGCATTTGGATATGATAGGCTGGAATTTAATAATAGATACAAACAGATTACAAGCTTGGAGATCTTCATTCAAGTAGTGGTGTACAGAAGTGATATGGGGATGTGGGTTTGTAGGTTAGGAGATGGGATTAGGGGACACAGACTAAGAAACATTGATATAGTATTATTGGTATAAACGTCTTCAATACCAGTATAAATAACTAGGATGTCAGAGAATATAAAGCAAGATATCATAGTTTAAATTCTCTCAAACTACTTCCTAACCATTTAGTTTACTTACCAGAAGTCTGTGTTCCTTCACCTGTCATCATCCTACATACATTTTAGCTCATCTGGCCCATAATTCATTCATTTTCTGACAAGCTGCTTGACCAAATTAAACTAAGCACATGGTAAAGATGTTAATTGGATGGTCCTCAATATGTTGGTTGATTTGCACTTCATTACACAGAAGGCTTGGCTGGAATGCTTCTCTAATGCTCCTCTACAATATCATTATTTTAGTGTAACCTATTTTAATATATGGGAATATGAATAAATAACTTTTTCTCACCAACTACAAGCATGATGGAACCCAATTTGCATGAATATTCTAGTGTGCCTCTAGTATTTATATTCAATCTGGAGAGTATTCATGTTTATAGATGTCCAACATTAAGTAGTTTTAAGTTGAGTACTGTGTTATAAAGTCTTGTCTTACAGTTGTATAACAAAGGGACATCGTTAAGATTTAATGGGAAGTCTATGCTAGGACGCCGAAGATTACAAATAAAAAAGAAAAAATGTTGGATCGGGATACAAAAACAACAATACTATCACATAACAACATGAATTTTAACTAAAATATGTAGATGAGAAGATGCCACGTGATTATCCTGCTTCACTAATGTCTAGCAACCATACTAACATCGTTTATAGCGAGACATCTTAATACATAAAGAAACATAACCTAGAGTTGGGAAAAAGTTGCATTGTACCGTCAAACCTAACCATGCAGTCACCTGTAGTTAAAGGTACTGTCAAAATATGTCAGATGAATTGAACCTCTTTTGAGAGGTCACATGTCTTATAGAAAATGCAATCTTTTCTTTGTCAAAAATGCAATCTTTTCTTTGTCAAAAGTGTAATCTTTTCTTTGTCAAAAATGTAATCTTTTCTTTGTCAAAAATGCAATCTTTTCTTTGTCAAAAATGTAATCTTTTCTTTGTCAAAAATGCAATCTTTTCTTTGTCAAAAATGCAATCTTTTCTTTGTCAAAAATGTAATCTTTTCTTTGTCAAAAATTTAATCTTTTCTTTGTCCTAAAGGTGACTTCTTAATACAGGTTTGACTGTGCAAACAATAATTAGATCAATTATAAGATTGTCACTTTGTTCTTCGTTTTCTATTTTAACCGTGGTGGTTTTTAGGATGACAACATCGTGTTTCAGAGAATTTTTCAAAACATTAAACTCACAAAACGGTTTAAGACATTTAAAATTGTAGCGAACCTGACCTGGAACATGTCTGTAATATAGACAAGTAATGTAAGGCTATTAAATTTATTACTTTTAGTTAAAAGACGTGTAGTGGTGCTATGAAAAGTCAGCTGTAATGATGGAGATCGTGTTAATTCTCCTCAACATTCATTTCCTTCAAACGTTTCTACAGACTTCCAGGATTGGGTACTTAAATGGTTACATTTATATCGATAAAGTGTCCCATTCCTGGAGAGAATTTAATTTCCCTATTTGATTTATATGTGCTTTAATCTTTCTTGTTGAGCGTCACTGTAATGACAGGAGTGGAGAAGTTAAAATTTACCGTATTAGTAGGCTATTGTCTGTGATCACAGATGTGAACATTAATATACATCAAAGCTACTAAATCTCCACTGAGAAATTGTCAGCGAAAAAAGAAATAATTAGATTTGAGTAACACGAAGCCACAACGTTATTGTAAACAGGAGAATTGGGGATAATAAGTTTGATTTAAGATCTTGAAAACATTGTTCATTCTTTGAAAGTTTTTTTCCCATGAGGAGTTTTATCTCTCCTCAGACTAGACAACACACGGGGCTCCTGAGGATAGCCACGGACTCTGTTAGTGCCAATTATATATAATTTCACATGCTTTCACATGCTCTCTTTTTAAAATTACTGTTAAAGGAAATATAAAAAGGTTAGAAATGTGTTCATGTTAAAATGTTTAACAAAATATATGTGCGCACTTACTTATTCTCATGAGTAGAGGGCCCGGGTGGCGCAATGAGTTGGGTAGTTGGATTACCTAACAACTCATATAAGCCTATCACCAATACGGCGTGGGTTCGCACCCGGCTTTGTAAATTACAAAAAAGGGTGCACTCGACTCGCAGCCGCACGTGATAAAGTTTACCAGTTGGTTGCCCATGGTCTCTCGTTCTCTCCGGGTACTCCGGCTTCTTCCACCACTAAAACTGGTCGCCATGATATAGCTGAAATATTGCTGAAAGTGGCGTTAAACACAATAAATCAATCAATCATATGAGTAACAAAAAATGTATCATCCCAACTTATGTGTTTTAGTCTTTATCTAAGAAAAGAATTAATATGATCGGATGAGCGAAGCGAAGGGGAACATATCATTCAACAAATCGACGAGATATAGATGTATATGTATGCAGTCATGTGTTTATTTTTAGTCAATCAAAAGTGAAATTGATAATGCTGATATCTACAAATCGCAAATAACTATGTATAAGTTTTCAGTGTTTTCAGATGCTGCGATGAGAACTGAAAAAATGTTAATGTCAGTTACTAGTATGCAATAAAAGATTGGTTAAAACCCGATTCAAATACTGCTTTAGTTGGATAGTTGTTTTACGTCTTCACTTTCTGCGATAGTTCACTGTGCCTCAGTGCTGACATAAAATTAATTGATACTATGTTATAAATTTACAGACTTTATATTTATTATAAGTCCATGATTTATCTCCCTTTGTATCATATTTGGCTGTAGGTCTGGACATAATGGAGGTATTTTGTGTTTGGTATTTAACTTTGATTATGAAACTGTTTGACATCGAGCACCACTGAATAATCTAAACAACAACAAAAAAAAACAAAACAAAACAAAAAACAAAACAAAACAAAAAAAGAAACAAAAACCAAAAACAAAAAACTAAACAAAAACAAAAAATGCTCATTTGGTGCTCTAAATTAATATATTTATGGGTTTATTACAGTATCGAACAAAATTGTCCAATCAGAACAGCGTATTCCCATTTGTTCGATACGGTGTTTTGATTGGCAGTTTTTCGAGATTGAGTACGTAATGCCTGGATTAAAGGCCAGGAAGGTCTGAGTGGCAAGGGGAAAAAATCACAGATCGATAGTAAGGCAATCGTGAGCCTTAAATAATAGTATATTATCCGAGCACTCTTCTGGAGCCATTATAGCATACATTTTCTAGGAAATCAAGATAATATGATTAGCTATCATTGACGTCACTGGAAGCCATAAAGAGGACCAAAGTGATATTTAAATAAAATCAATTAAAAATTCTTTTGTTACGTTATTTTCGGAATATCATAGAACTAATGGAAACATGGTCAATAGTTGTCAAGGCAACAATTTTCTCATGTCCAACAAGTCGTTCATTACCGTTTTGTCGTTCTTACGTATTTTGTTAAAGAGATGTTGTTATTGCTCCATTAGAATGTCCCAAAATAGCATTTTATTTTAAAATAATTAGATATATTCTATAGAGACTTTGATTTTGTGGATAGCAGTAATAATTCTTTATTTACATTTAACACTCCTGTGAGTCAAACAAATACAATACAATTACAAAATAACTAACATACATGCACATAAAACAGTAGAATCGCTTGCACAATGTTGACTTCATTTTTACAATTCTAATTATTGCTTTGTAAGTTTTAGCAATTAGTGCCTGTCGAGTTGTGACTTCGATTCCTAAGCGTGACGAGGTGTACTCATTGTAGTCGGTGACTTGCCA
>MJUT01050647.1:74016-92650 GCA_002080005.1 Gigantidas platifrons | reverse complement strand
GCGACAGGTCAGTGGTTTTTGCCGGGTACTCCGGTTTCCTCCACCAATAAAACTGACCTCTACGATATAACTGAAATATTGTTGAAAGTGATGATAAACACCATAAACCATAACTCTATGTTTTAATGAGATGATGGTGAATCAAATATACTACATGACGTTAGGACGGACCGTTAACGATTGTCGCGTGGCACACTTCTTGCACGTGAAACACTATTTGCAGCAGCTCCTGACGAATCCGGGTCCGTTCGCCCTAATTCCCGTTCGCCCTATTACCTGTTCGCCCTGATACCTGTTCGCCCTACAGGTGGGTCCGTTCGCCCTAATAATTATAATTAGGTAGGGTATTAAAAATAATAGAAAAATAAGTGATATTTAATTGCTTATGGATAATAAATAGAGAAATTATAAATATGCGGCATGCTAAAGTGTACAGTCAATGGACATAGGTATTCGTCACTCGAATTTTTGGGGCTTAAAAAATCGCAAGTAATATAGCCTCAAACGCAGAGCTACATTGTATGTCGTTTCCCATTATCGCCGGTCAGAGAGTCATCTTTTTACTTGTTGAAATAATTCAATATATGATGATTTTATCGAATAAATCTATCTATCTATCTATAAATTTCAATTAAGTATTTCAAATAGTATACGTAATAATTGCTTGAAACTAACTTTAATTAATTTCCATATTTTTCACATATCATTACTTCTATAATCTAAATTAAAATATCCATTATGTTCTTTAAACTACGTTTTAATAATCAGGGCGAACGGACCCACTTGTAGGGCGAATGGACCCAGGGCAAACGGACCCAGGGCGAACGTGTAGTTAGGGCGAACGGACCCGATACCGCTCCTGATGAGCAACAATATTTTAGGAATGGTTGTTAGAGGTCTGTTGCTAGGCAATCTTTTCCGACCATTTCTCCATTTTATCCTCTTTTTCCTGTTGTAATCTAGTTGCGGAACCGTAGCCCTTATGGTCCTTGGCCAGTTTTCTGATATTTTCGGACCATAGGGCTACGGATTTCACCCTATCAAAAATTTGCGAAACTGCGACCACGATTTTGTCGCACCTTTCAACAGTAATTTTCACAACAAAACGCTTTGTGAGAGCGGAGGCATGTGGATAGTTCGTTTCGTTACATATTTATCTATCGCTTTCCATAATTACTTACTCATTATTATTCATTTCTAGCTCATTATCATTACAAATGTCTCGATATTAACTGATCCGCCTACTTCTTTCCGCCATCTTGTCATTGCGGTATTCTCGCTTTGAAGTCATGTGACTTTTGAGAGATAACTCTAACAGCAAAACACGTGTTCGGTTTGTTTATGTTTTACCGGAGGTTTTGCACGACGACTTTTATCTGAAATAAAATATTTGGTTAACCTAGAGTGAACTATTTTACAAATATTAACCAGAAATGTTATTTTCTTCTATGATTATTCCAATTGAGTTGAACTCATTCAACATTTTCAATATTTTCATGTAAACAAACCGAACATGTGTTTTTGCTGTTAGAGTTAACTCTCAAAAGTCACGTGACCTCAACACGAGAATACCACAATGACATAATGAACGAAGTAGGCGGGATCAGTTAATATCGAGACATTTGTTATGATAGTGAGCTAGAAATTAATAATAATGAGAAAGTAAATATGGAAAGCGATAGATAAATATGTAACGAAACGAACTATCCATATGCCTCCGTTCTCACAGAGCGTTTTGTTGTGAAAATTACTGTTGAAAGGTGCGACAAAATCGTGGTCGCAGTTTCGCAAATTTTTGATGGGGTGAAATCCGTAGCCCTATGGTCCGAAAATATCAGAAAACTGGCCAAGAACCATAAGGGCTACGGTTTCGCAGCTAGTTGTAATCTAACACATATTGATAATTTCATAGGCCTCTCCCATTGCTATATTTTTACTTACTAGATTTATTATTTGTGAACTTGTTCACATAATGAATATAGGAGCCGCCGTGGTCGTGATCGAATGGTAGTTGGATTAACAACTACATGTACCTGTGAAATCAGTGTATATCACCACTGAAGTTATAAGTTCGAATCCCGGTCGGAAGAGGTGTACTCGATACAACATGTGATAAAGTTGTCAGTGACATGTGACGCTAAAGGTCGTTGGTTTTCTCAGGGTGCTCCGGTTTCCCCACAAATTAAACTGACTCCCACGATATAACTGAAATATTGTTGAAAGTGGCGTTAAACACCACAACTCTAATGAATATAGCTGACATTGTTCACTAAACGTTTAGTAAAAAATCAATCAATCAAAATGTTAGAATATCTACTAAATATATTTATTACCATTAAATCTGACTAAATCATATGAAAATCCATATTAAACAATAAACTATCGTTATATTTAGCTATTTAGTAGCTGTCACCTGATCGTTGTTTCGTCGATCTGAACAAATTAAATTGAAAAGGCTAGGATGACAATCCATATATATACATTATATACATGTATTTCTATTGACAATCATATTTTGGATAATCACTCTTTATATATACATTTGTACACAGCCAATACACGTATACTGTCGGAAAATATAGAATTTGTTTGTACGAGCTTTAGAAACAGGTAGAAAAACGAGCCTTTGGCGATCTCTGTCCTGTTTCGCAGCGAATGCAAATGAATTTTATATTTTCCGACAGTGTACGTGTGTGATGTTTATCCTGCAATGTCAAAAAACACAAAACTATTGCCAAATTGTCTTAAAAAAGCGGAAACAATCGTCGTTCTAATATTATAATCGTTTTTGATGGTGTCCTCTATGACGTCCGTGTGTATACTGTTACCTTTTCTTACCGTCGCTCAACATGAATCAGGTACCAGAAAAACTATATCTTAGTCAATGCAATTTGATTGCTCAAATAGAACCAGTGCAGTAAGCGTTTCCTCCATTGAGCCTCCTCCAAAATACTTTTTTCACGGTCCTCGTAAGCTTAATATAATTCTGACTCAGTTGAGATGCGCAGCATCATTTCTTAATTATGACCTGTACAAAAGTAATATCATATTGAATCCTACATGTAGATGCGGTGCTATTCGCGAGGACACTGAGCATTTTTTGCTCGATTGTCCACTATACGAAGCAGCTAGAGTAATACTAATTGATAATCTAAATCAAATTGTGGATGTAGAAGAAATTGATATCGAACTCTTGACTCGCGGTAAATCTTATTTATCGTTGGAAGATAACGACATTGTCTTTAAAAATGTATTCGACTTTATTCGAAGGTCTGGCCGATTCTTAATTGTTTAGTTTAGCTAGTTTCTGAGGAGCACACACACCATTCGTAACCATTATGGTTATCTACCTTTTTCATGTTTCTTTCGTTTTCTATACTAAAATTTCGTTTAATAATTGTAATTTATTCTTTTGTTCTGTGCATGCTCATATAAAATATTTAGTTAAAATTGTAAATCGGAGAATACTTCATAAGTTTGTGTAACTTGTGTCTTATCCATTTTGTCTGTTTGCACAAATAAAATATGTTTAAACTAAACTAACCAGTGCAGGATAAAACAAACTTTATCAACAAAAAGGTAGTTATCTCATTTAGTGCACACAAGTGTCTGGAATAATCTTCATACAATTATTTAATAGTCTTTGGGTGCGTAGTAAGCCAAAGATCCTAAACAGGATATGTAAAACTAGTAAATATTACCTATATGTCTGAGTAGTATACAGTATTGCATTATTTATATCTTTATTTTGCAGGATAAAATGTCGTCAAAAAAGTTACAAATTCTTATCTGTGGAGGAGGAAACGGTGCCCATTGTTTTACTGGAGTTGCCTCTTCTAATCCAAACATCGAGGTAAAAGTCCTCACTCTGTATGAAAACGAGGCAGACAGGTGGTCTGGTGCCTTAAAAGAAAGTAGCTTGACACTTTCAATCTACCAACCAGATGGGACTATAAATGACCGGAAGTCTACACCTTCAATGGTGACGAAAGATCCAAAAATAGCGATGGACGGAGTTGATATTGTATTTATCGTCGTTCCATCGTACGTACATCAGCTATTTTTAGAAACAATTGTTCCCCTTGTCAAACCAAACACGTTGATAGTAGGACTTCCGGGTCATGCCGGATTCGAGATTCAGTGTAAGCATATATTAGGTGATAAAGCGCGGGGTTGTACCATTGTTGGATTCGAATCACTTCCCTGGGCATGTCGGATCCTTACTTATGGAAAACATGTTCAAATGTTAGGTTATAAGGATACTCTAAGTGCATCATTTCTGACCGGAATCGACTGCAAACTTCCTTTCCAGGCGAAAGAAACCATACAGGGCATACTTGGAGACAAACCCCGTGTTAAATTCGTCGACAACGTTCTTGCAATTACACTTATGGCTGGATCTATTATACACCCGCCTATTATGTATGGTAAATGGAAAGATTGGGATGGGAAACCGGTGCTAGAAAAACCATTATTTTACCAGGGAGTCGACGAGGTTCAAGTGAATATGTCAGCAAATTCAAGTAATGAACTGGTAGCAACAGCTAGAAAAATTCAAGAACTTCGGAAGGATTTGGACATGAGTGACGTCATACATATATCTGATTGGTTTAAGTCACATTACCATGACGAAATAGCAGACGACAGTTCGTTGATGATGTCTATGAAAACAAACAGAGCATACAATGGACTCGTCCATCCAATGAAATCAACAGAAAATGGGTTTGTTCCGGATTTTCAGTATCGTTACATGTCCGAAGATGTTCCTTTTGGTCTCGTTGTCATGAAAGGATTAGCAGAAATTGTAGGCATAGCGACACCTACGATTGACCAAATTATAATATGGACACAAGATAAATTGGGAAAGGAATACATTGTTAATTCAAAACTTGTTGGAAAAGATGTAAAATATGTGCGAGCTCCACAATCATTCGGGTTCGTTACACTTGATCAGTTGCTCGCATTCATCACATCTGGAATGCGTTAACATTTCAATGATACAAAATATGCATAAAAATATAACACTATGTATAAATAGCTATATTACAATGTTCAGATTGGGTATAGAAATCACAATGCTTATACTTAGAAAAAATAATAAACAGCAAATTATATTTTAGGAGTCTTAATTTTCGTATATTGTCAAAAACATGACATAATTTTCTTAATTCTTTGAATTTCAATTATTTCATAGATTGGTCGATGATTGATATTTCCTTATCGTCCAGCGAGCAACATTTCAGCTATATATCCAGGACGTGTACAAAGTTAAATAATAGATATAAAAAAACTATATGAAGGAATGTGAACCTGATCAACTGTGTTAGACTTACACTGAAATGTATGACAAGTAGGGTAGGGACGAACAACTTAGCCCTTAGTGGCAGCTACAATGTGCCTGTTTTTTTCTCTCGAAAACTACAAAAAGAGGTTTTTAGCGTGCAGTGAGCATGACACTTTCCAAATATGTGAGCCACAATAGCCCACACACACACACAAACCAAAGTAAAATCGAAAGAGTCGACAACCGGGAATTCGCTGAGAAGCACTGTGGATTTGAGCCATGTAAACATTCACAAGTACCACGAACTAAGTACTATACCATAAATGTGGTACTTTTATCCCGAAGGCGATCGGAGTGTTGAATGTTTTTGTTTTTGTTTTTATTTTATTTTACGAAACTCGGTCCTACTTCGAAGATAAAGACTTACATTGAACAAAACACACTGAATCATATCTCTTAAAGTATAATTTAGTAAACATGTGCAATGATAAGATTGTGATAAATATAGGTTTTGTAAAATGGCCTTCGTTTCGTATCATTATAATATTTGTTTTATCGTTATTTATCTTTTGAAAGGTTACAAATTAATGTTATAATTTTTTTTTTATTATGTCGACTCTTTGAGGCAGGTGTACTTTGCTAAAAATACAGACATCCTGGTTTAAATAGTAGCTCAATTAAATCAGTACATTTATATTTCATTCCATACAAATTTAATACACATTCTTTAATTATTTGATCTCATTTTATTTATATTTAATGTGTTAGTGTTCATATTTATACGATTTTATTTTATGTTGTAATACACCAACGTCTGACGACATTCTGTGTGGGGTCGACTACGTCATGGTTCAGATTGTTAACTGACTAATCAGCAATGAGCTTACCACAGTGTGTGGTATTAAAACTAAGCATACATTGAGAGGTGTTGCCAGATCAGCTTACCACAGTTTGTGGTATTAAGACTAAGCATACATTGAGAGGTGTTGTCAGATCAGCTTACCACAGTTTGTGGTATTAAGACCAAGCATACATTGAGAGCTGTTGTCAGATCAGCTTACCACAGTTTGTGGTATTAAGACTAAGCATACATTGAGAGTTGTTGTCAGATCAGCTTACCACAGTTTGTGGTATTAAGACTAAGCATACATTGAGAGCTGTTGTCAGATCAGCTTACCACAGTTTGTGGTATTAAGACTAAGCATACATTGAGAGGTGTTGTCAGATCAGCTTACCACAGTTTGTGGTATTAAGACCAAGCATACATTGAGAGGTGTTGCCAGATCAGCTTACCACAGTTTGTGGTATTAAGACCAAGCATACATTGAGAGGTGTTGTCAGATTAGCTTACCACAGTTTGTGGTATTAAGATCAAGCATACATTGAGAGCTGTTGTCAGATTAGCTTACCACAGTTTGTGGTATTAAGATCAAGCATACATTGAGAGGTGTTGTCAGATTAGCTTACCATAGTTTGTGGTATTAAAACTAAGCATACATTGAGAGCTGTTGTCAGATCAGCTTACCACAGTTTGTGGTATTAAGACCAAGCATACATTGAGAGGTGTTGTCAGATCAGCTTACCATAGTTTGTGGTATTAAAACCAAGCATACATTGAGAGTTGTTGTCAGATCAGCTTACCATAGTTTGTGGTATTAAAACCAAGCATACATTGAGAGCTGTTGGCAGATCAGCTTACCACAGTTTGTGGTATTAAATCTAAAAATACATTGAGAGCCGTTGTCCGACCGATTGGTCAATATATTTAGCTGTCTTCCATATGATTGGAGGATGAAAGATGAATGAAATATTATCTGACATGACCACATGAGGTGGTTATGGTTATGGTGTTTATAATGCCACTTTCAACAATATTTCAGTTATATTATGGCGGTCAGTTTTATAGGTGGAGGAAACCGGAGTACTCGGAGAAAACTACCGACCTTCCGCAAGTCACTGACAAATTGCATCACATAATGTTTGTATCAAATACCTCGCAATACGCGGGATTCGAACTCACAACTTTGATGGAGAACGGCACTGATTGCATAGGTAATTGCATATCCAACTACCATACGACCACGACCACGATGGCCCCCATGATCACGTGATGTTGATAAATGCTAGCGTATCACTATAAAAACAATTTAAAAAAAAGATAGACGTCAAGTGCCCCCTGTATGGAGAATATCACGCTATTTGCACGTGAAAGACAGCTTGCTATTAGGTGTGCTCGTTTGTGACCCCTTGTAGGCAACATTTCACAACCTTTCCTTGATATAGTAATTGTTTGTATGATCTAGTAAGTTTGTGTAATTTATGATTGTGCCACACACTTTATCGTACTACATCATCACATCATATCCGATGGTCATATCCCTTTTTTTTTATTTGTCAATACAAACATTCAGCCTTGGACCCATCTAAGTAGTATTTATAATCTACATTCAGCCTTGGACCCATCTAAGTATTATTTCTAATCTACATTCAGCCTTGGACCCATCTAAGTAGTATTTATAATCTACATGATATGTGTTTGTTTGTAAACTTCTTCTTCCAATCGTAAAAATAGATCAAATACTGATAAGATATGTCGACAACTCGAGATATTTAAAGTATGTCCTCCGAAGATGTCTCTTGTATGTACAAATGTAAGGTGTGTCTCTTGTCAGCGAAGGTATAGTTGTGTGTCTCTTGTATGTCAGGTGAGGGTCTAGTTGTGTGTCTCTTGTATGTCAGGTGAGGGTCTAGTTGTGTGTCTCTTGTATGTCAGGTGAGGGTCTAATTGTGTGTCTCTTGTATGTCAGGTGAGGGTCTAGTTGTGTGTCTCTTGTATGTCAGGTGAGGGTCTAGTTGTGTGTCATGTATGTCAGGTGATGGTCTAGTTGTGTGTCATGTATGTCAGGTGAGGGTCTAGTTGTGTGTCTCTTGTATGTCAGGTGAGGGTTTAGTTGTGTGTCATGTATGTCAGGTGATGGTCTAGTTGTGTGTCTCTTGTATGTCAGGTGAGGGTCTAGTTGTGTGTCTCTTGTATGTCAGGAGAGGATCTCGTTGTGTGTCTCTTGTATGTAAGGTGAGGGTCTCGTTGTGTGTCTCCTGTATGTCAGGTGAGGGTCTAGTTGTGTGTCTCTTATATGTCACGTGAGGGTCTAGTTGTGTGTCTGTTGTAGGTCAGGTGAGGGTCTCGTTGTGTGTCTCTTGTCTGTAAGGTGAGGGTCTAATTGTGTGTCTCTTGTATGTCAGGTGAGGGTCTAGTTGTGTGTCTCTTGTATGTCAGGTGAGGGTTTAGTTGTGTGTCATGTATGTCAGGTGATGGTCTAGTTGTGTGTCTCTTGTATCACAGTGTATAACCGGACAGTCTTCAAAAACGAAAGTTACTGTACTGTCCGACCAGGTAAGGTTAGTTCCTTGCAGAAATTTCGACATTTTTGGATGATTATCCGTGATTTATTCTTTGAAAGTGGATCAATTGAAGCAACAAAAATAAAGAAATACTGCAAAGGTATTTCATTTATATTTCTGATCAAATAATAGTGCCCTATTTGAACATTGAAACTGGAAATCGTCGTTTAAACATCGGTGGATGGTATGTTTTCGCTCGAAGAAAGGGGGTAAAAATCTAATTTTCTCCACTTATTCTTTAAATTATGTCAAATATGTTCTCACTATCTGATGAAATAGACATCGACGTTTTCAATGCAAGGAAAATATGACCTTAAACGTACTCATTTTCCTTACGACGGGTGTATTTAACACCGTTCTTCATTGTACGTCACTGTACGCCTAATTGCTACTGTACGTTATCATTAATTGCTGAATTTTAAAACTCATCTGTCCGCCTTATTGTTTTTTGTTAAAGTTGATCGAGAACTTTTCTATAGTCTAATCCTTTACAAATTTAGTTTTACAGAAAATTAAGATAGTTTATGTGTTGCCTGCATTGGAAAACTAGATATTCAGTAATCTTATAGATGATATGTGATTCAAATACATTTGTATCTTATTCCCAGTTTTTGGAACAAATTAAATGAGTTTTCTCCCGTTTACAGAGTTATCTTCCTCTAGCATTGACTGTAATGATTGTCTTATACAACTACGTGATTGATACGAATATCGTGTTTCATACAATGTTAGGACCCCCCCCCTCCTAGAGGGTGTGCCGGGGTAGAATAGGCACAGGTTTCTCCGTCCTAGAGGCACTAGTCCTCTAAAATGGTCCAACCCCGCGGGAACCCCGGGGTATAGAAATGGGACCGAGAGCTTCATCGGCTTGAAGGGGCGTCCGTCGGTTGTGTGGGATGTATAAATTCACAACCAACCCGTCCTTTGCATGAGACGTAAAACCGAGCTCCCGTGTTGAGAGATTGCCACCCTCTTCGCACGTTAAAGAACCCAGTGTAACAGCTCATTATGAGCATTATGCTCATGATGAGTGGTCCATTGAGGAGACCTGTTGCACTGGCAAAATTCCCGACCGTCCCTACTCATCACCTTTCCTTGTTTCGAGTCCCTAGGCGTTTAATTTGTTTTTCTCGTCCTGAATATAGCTGAACAATTGCTCGCTGGACGTTAAACATCAATCAATCAATCAATCAATCATACATTAGGAATTAATTATCGCCTGTACCGGTGCAATATAAGACGAGTCCCGATAGTAATGTGTATGTTTAAAACAATATTATGTCTGTGACGCCATCAGATGAACAGCATTGGCGAAGTTGAATTGGATGATTGAAGAACGATTTTTGTCTCTGTCCTCTGTTGATTCAGAATAATAAAACATTTATAGCATGGTAATGTCCCGACACATGCAGATTTGTTCACCCTAGACAATTATAATTTCCTTCGAGCGGAGCCCTCGGGATATGCTTTTCGTCGGGTGAACAAATTTTCATGTTTATCCTTCACCAATCATTTTTCTATTCATTCATAACAATCGTACCCTCAGAAAGTGGTGTTACACTCGAATACAGCACGATTTTCATATAGACCCTTCCATTTGGCCATTTCTGTTTATTTTTCAACCATTAAACGTGATCTCGCGATACTAACTAAATGATGACAGCAACGCATTGCATGATGGGAGCTACTTAATGCAGCGCGCCAAATTATTTGCATACGTAAACAACATACAAGACGATATAAAGCGTATTCTGCAGGACAAACAGTTCCATTTACAGCTCAAATCAGAGCAGAAGGAAATAATACAAAATGTGTTAGATAGAAAAGATTTAATGGCTATTATTCACGGGCTTCGGAAAGAGCATGCATTACGTTCCCCCTATTTTAGACAAGGTCAGATCATATATGCAAATCATCTCCCATGATACATTGCGGTAATCATAGTTTTCTCGAAGTCACGTGACAAATATTCCATAATGGCAGTTTTCAAAATGACAAAATCATAGGGTCTAAGGGGAAATCGTGCTGTAATGGAGTGTAACACCACTTTCTGAAGGTACTTAGGTTATGAATGAATAAAAAGAATGATTGGTGAAGCGATTTATATAAGGGTTTCGGATAAAAAAATAAAATCTGATAGCCACGAAACGTGGAAATGTGCCGACCAAGAGTTGCAGCGGCAAATTCGCTGTTTTCCTTATGGAGAGTGCTCTGACGTCCCACGGCTCCTGCAAATCGGAAAAAAAGCCGCCGGACGGCAGAGGAATCTCGGACTAACGTAGTTACAGGCATCCATTGTAGCAAGTTTATGATTGCAGGCTAAAGACAATACACAATCATCATCGGACAATATAAAATGGAAGTGAAAAGCTGTAAAACACTTTCTTCATTTAAAAGTAAATGTTAAGAACATTTTCTATCACTATAAAGTTGTGCTTTATATGTAAATATCCGTTTGTTTAGTTTTCTCTGAAATATCTGTTTAGTTTTCTCCAAATGCTTGTATATTTGCTATTTAATATTTTTGTACATATTGATGCTATTTTGAAGACCCTCAGGGAGATGAGCTCTTGCTAATGGGGTTATGCTCTTGAAATAAAGATAATTTATTTACATTTGTGTATTTCTTTATTTATAAGAGAAAACTAAAAGCAACCAGATTATGTGTCTGTAAGACACGGATGCCCCTCCCGTATAAACGAAGTCTGAGAAATGGACCTAAACACTTAATTCAACCAAAGTCACTCAAGCGTACAATGTAGGTCAAGGTGACCCAATTGATGTTGGGATGTGTTTCACTATATATAATGATTATACAGTCATGTGAAATACCTTTGGTCTATCATAAGTGGTCCCTGAGTAATGCAGCTAAACAACTAAACCAAAAGGACCACACATACGGATGTACAGACGGACAAGGATAAATCTATATACCCCTTCCACATTCGTGGTCGGGGCATAGCAAAATGGTAAATAATAAGGACATAATTTTTCAATGAAATGTACTTTCCGATTTTTTTTTTTTTTTTGGCAAGATCTGTATTGATTTTTTTTTCAAAAACCTTTCATAATCTTATTTGCCAGCAAAAGGTCGTAACCTTACTACACGTTTTACAATTAAAGATGAGTAAACTGTAAAAAAGTATGAAATTTTACAACAGATAACAACTTGAAGGAATACACAATTGTGCGGACAGGACAGAAAAATCATTAGCAATTAAGCGTACAGTGACATAGAATGAAGAACGATGTTAAATGCATCTGTCGTACGGGAAATGAGTGTGTTTACGATCATAATTTCACTCCATTGAAAACGTCGATGTCTATTTCATCAGATAGGGAGACCATATTTGACATAATTTAAAGAATAAGTGGAGAAAATTATATTTTTACCCCCTTTCTTCGAGCGAAAACATACCATCCACCGATGTTTAAACGACGATTTCCAGTTTCAGTGGTCAGAAATATAAATGACATACCATTGCAATATTTCTTTATTTTTGTTGCTTCAATTCGGTTGTTTCGAATCATTTCCATTTCGTCAACATTTTGTTATTTTCGTCTGCCAGATCACGTGATTTCGATGGAACTAAAGGCCCCGAGTTTCCGGTGTCAATGTACACAACAAAAACTCCAATCGATATGTGCCGTTTTAACGTTCGATTCTCAAGTTAAAAATATCTTAACATTTTCTGTAAAAGACAGATATCAATTAAAACTATTTTATTTGTATCAAAGACTTCAACGCAGACAAATAATTCTTTAAAATTAAATTTGTTTTCTTTCTTTATTTGCGGCTGTCAGCATGAAAGGAAAACGATCTGCCTTTATTAAGTATATATTTCTTATATAAGACAGATAGTGGGGTACCGAACACCAGTATTTATTCAGCGGTTTCCTTGGCGTCTCCATATTACAATTACTTATAATCTACCGCATCTACGACTATGATATGCTGACGTTGTCACAGTAATTAGCGTAAACACAGGAAGTCACCTGCCTATTTGTTCAGACGTCAAGACACGAAAAAGACGGAACGTGGTCGGAATTGACATGATTCGAAACAACCGAATTGATCCACTTTCAAAGAATAAATCACGGATAATCTTCCAAAAATGTCGAAATTTCTGCAAGCAACTAACCTTACCTGGTCGGACAGTACAGCAATTTCCGTTTTTGAAGACTGTCCGGTTATACACTGTGTGTATGTAACATGAAGGTCTAGCTATATAGTTGTGTGTCTCTTGCATGTCAGGTGAGGGTCTAGTTGTGTGTCTCTTGTATGTCAGGTGATGACCCCGTCTTGTGTCTCTTGTATGTAAGGTGAGGGTCTAGTTGTGTGTCACTTGTATGTCAGGTGAGAGTCTAGTTGTGTGTCTCATGTATGTAAGGCGAGGTTCTAGTTGTGTGTCTCTTGTATGTAAGGTGAGGATCTAGTTTGGTGTCTTTTGTATGTCAGGTGAGGATCTAGTTGTGTGTCTCTTATATATAAGGTGAGGATCTAGTTGTGTGTCTCTTGTATGTCAGGTGAGGGTCTAGTTGTGTGTCTCTTGTATGTAAGGTGAGGATCTAGTTGGGTGTCTTTTGTATGTCAGGTGAGGGTCTAGTTGTGTGTCACTTGTATGTAAGGTGAGGGTCTAGTTGTGTGTCTCTTGTATGTAAGGTGAGGGTCTAGTTGTGTGTCTCTTGCATGTCAGGTGAGGGTCTAGTTGTGTGTCACTTGTATGTAAGGTGAGTATAGTTGTGTGTCACTTGTATGTAAGGTGAGGATCTAGTTGTGTGTCTCTTGTATGTCAGGTGAGGGTCTAGTTGGGTGTCTTTTGTATGTCAGGTGAGGGTCTAGTTGGGTGTCACTTGTATGTCAGGTGAGGGTCTAGTTGGGTGTCTTTTGTATGTCAGGTGAGGGTCTAGTTGTGTGTCACTTGTATGTAAGGTGAGTATTGTTGTGTGTCTCTTGTATGTAAGGCGAGGTTCTAGTTGTGTGTCTCTTGTATGTAAGGTGAGGATCTAGTTGGGTGTCTTTTGTATGTCAGGTGAGGGTCTAGTTGGGTGTCTTTTGTATGTAAGGTGAGGATCTAGTTGGGTGTCTTTTGTATGTCAGGTGAGGATCTAGTTGTGTGTCTCTTGTATGTCAGGTGAGGGTCTAGTTGTGTGTCACTTGTATGTAAGGTGAGTATTGTTGTGTGTCTCTTGTATGTAAGGCGAGGTTCTAGATGTGTGTCTGTTGTATGCACGATGAGGGCCTAGTTGTGTGTCTCTTGTGTGTCAAGTGAGGATTTAGTTGTGTGTCACTTGTATGTCAGGTTAAGATCATGGTGTGTGATGACCTCGTTATGCTTCTCTTGTATGTAAGGTCAGGGTCTAGTTGTGTATCTTGTATGTCAGGTGAGGGTCCAGTTGTGTGTCTTTTGTATGTCAGGTGAGAATCTAGTTGTGTGTCTCTTGTATGCAAGGTGATGGTCTAGTTGTGTGTCTCATGTATGTCAGGTGCGGGTTTAGTTGTGTGTCACTTGTATGTCAGGTGAGGATGTCGTGTATCACTTGTATGTCAGGTGAGGGTCTAGTTGTGTGTCTCTTGTATGTAAGATGAGGATCTAGTTGTGTGTATTTTGTGTCAGGTGAGGGTCTAGTTGTGCGTCTCTTGTATGTAAGGTGAATATAGTTGTGTCTCTTGTATGAAAGGTGAGGATCTAGTTGTATGTCTCTTGTATGTAAGATGAGGATCTAGTTGTGTGTCTCTTGTATATAAGGCGAGGGTCTAGTTGTGTGTTTCTTGTATGTCAGGTGAGGGTCTAGTTGTGTATCTCCTGTATGTAAGGTGAGGGTCTAGTTGTGTTTCTCTTTTATGTCAGGTGAGGGTCTAGTTGTATGGCTCCTGTATGTAAGGTTATGGTCTATTTGTGTGTCTCTTGTATGTAAAGTGAGGATAGTGTTGTGTGTCTCTTCTATGCAAGGTGAGGGTCTAGTTGTGTGTCTCTTGTATGTCAGGTGAGGGTCTAGTTGTGTGTCACTTGTATGTCAGGTGAGGGTCTAGTTGTGTGTCTCTTGTGTGTCTTTTGCATATCAGGCGAGGGACTAGTTGTGTGTTTCTTGTATGTAAGGCGAGGGTCTAGTTGTGTGTCTCTTACATGTCATGTGAAGGTATAGTTATGTGTCTCTTGTATGTCAGGAGATGATCTCGTTGTGTGTCTCTTGTGTGTAAGGTGATGATCTAATTGTATGTCTCTTGTATGTAAGGCGAGGGTCTAGTTGTGTGTCTCTTGTACGTAAGTTGAGGGTCTCGTTGTTTCTCTCTGGTATGTCAGGTGATGATCTCGTTGTGTGTCACTTGTATGTCAGGCGAGGATCTCGTTGTGTGATACTTGTATGTCAGGTGAGAATCTAGTTGTTTGTCTCTTGTATGTCAGGTGAGGGTCTAGTTGTGTTTCACTTGTATTTCAGGTGATGATCTCGTTGTGTGTCACTTGTATGTCAGGAGAGGATCTCGTTGTGTGACAATTGTATGCCAGGTGAGGGTCTAGTTGTGTGTCTCTTGTATGTCAGGTGAGGGTTTAGTTGTGTGTCTTGTATGTTAGGTGATGATCTCGTTGTGTTTCACTTGTATGGCAGGTGAGGATCTCGTTGTGTGTCTCTTGTATGTCAGGTGAGGGTCTCCTTGAGTGTCTCGTGTATGTCAGATGAGGGTTTCGTTGTGTCTTTTGTATGTAAGGTGGGGATGGCGTTGTGCTTTCACGGTCTAGTTGTGTGTCTCCTGTATGTAAGGTGAGGGTCTAGTTGTGTTTCTCTTTTATGTCAGGTGAGGGTCTAGTTGTATGGCTCCTGTATGTAAGGTTAGGATCTATTTGTGTGTCTCTTGTATGTAAAGTGAGGATATAGTTGTGTGTCTCTTTTATGCAAGGTGAGGGTCTAGTTGTGTGTCTCTTGTATGTCAGGTGAGGATCTAGTTGTGTGTTACTTGTATGTCAGGTGAGGGTCTAGTTGTGTGTCTCTTGTGTGTCTTTTGCGTATCAGGCGAGGGACTAGTTGTGTGTTTCTTGTATGTAAGGCGAGGGTCTAGTTGTGTGTCTCTTACATGTCATGTGAAGGTCTAGTTATGTGTCTCTTGTATGTCAGGAGATGATCTCGTTGTGTGTCTCTTGTGTGTAAGGTGAGGATCTAATTGTATGTCTCTTGTATGTAAGGCGAGGGTCTAGTTGTGTGTCTCTTCTATGTAAGTTGAGGGTCTCGTTGTTTGTCTCTGGTATGTCAGGTGATGATCTCGTTGTGTGATACTTGTATGTCAGGTGAGAATCTAGTTGTATGTCTCTTGTATGTAAGGTGAGGGTCTAGTTGTTTGTCTCTTGTGTGTCAGGTGAGGGTCTAGTTGTGTTTCACTTGTATTTCAGGTGATGATCTCGTTGTGTGTCACTTGTATGTCAGGAGAGGATCTCGTTGTGTGACAATTGTATGCCAGGTGAGGGTCTAGTTGTGTGTCTCTTGTATGTCAGGTGAGGGTTTAGTTGTGTGTCTTGTATGTTAGGTGATGATCTCGTTGTGTTTCACTTGTATGGCAGGTGAGGATCTCGTTGTGTGTCAGTTGTATGTCAGGCGAGGATCTCGTTGTGTGATACTTGTATGTCAGGTGAGAATCTAGTTGTTTGTCTCTTGTATGTCAGGTGAGGGTCTAGTTGTGTTTCACTTGTATTTCAGGTGATGATCTCGTTGTGTGTCACTTGTATGTCAGGAGAGGATATCGTTGTGTGACAATTGTATGCCAGGTGAGGGTCTAGTTGTGTGTCTCTTGTATGTCAGGTGAGGGTTTAGTTGTGTGTCTTGTATGTTAGGTGATGATCTCGTTGTGTTTCACTTGTATGGCAGGCGAGGATCTCGTTGTGTGTCTCTTGTATGTCAGGTGAGGGTCTCCTTGGGTGTCTTGTATGTCAGATGAGGGTTTCGTTGTGTCTTTTGTATGTAAGGTGGGGATGGTGTTGTGCTTTCACGTGTTTGATCTGTAAAATACTATTTTCTCTCAAAATAAAAGAAAATAGTTAATAAATATCACTCCAAATAATATGTTGCATATGTATAGAATCCCTGTTAATGAGGGTCCTTCTTTCATTATTTCAACTGAACAACGTGTAAATATTTGTTATTCAAAATTTTATGAAAGAAAATATTAATAACACAAATTTATATGATGCAGGGGCGGATCCAGGATTTCAAGTAAGGGGGTGCACTTAAAGAAATCGCGAAAAATTTGGGGTATTTCGTGTGAAAAATCACGATTTTACGCAGAAAAATCACGATTTTACGCAAAAAAATCATATTTTTTCCAATTTTAGGGGGGCGCGCGCCGGGTGCCCCCCCCCTGGATCCTCCCCTGTGATGCATGATATAAAAAAAAAGTGTATGGTGTTTTATTGTAATAAACTATTGTTAAAATGAGTAATAGTCCTGACACAGATATACTGTTGTACATGTAGGTTAGTTAGACTGGCGATGTAGTAATCATTATTATTTACACACAGTGCACACACACAAATAGTACTATTTCCCACAGAGAGTAAATCTTTGATTCTGATATATTCAAAAGAGATTGGCTGATACATTTCCACACTTTGTTTCATAACATATGCACCTGCCAACAGTATAGTTTTCAGCAATGTAATACAAAAAAAATCTATAAATATATGGTCAACATGATTATATTGTTAAAAAGGTGAACCAGTTTTTGACCTTGACCGTTTCAACCCTTCACGGATCGATGTCCATGCCGTTATAATTTATATATGTGTATTTAATACGTAGCCGGTAAGTTTCTTAATTATTTAACTTTATTTAATAATTAATTTCCATGTATAAATTATGGAAGACACGTTTTCTAATAATTTGCACTTTTAATAATGCGAATGGCAAATAAACAGGTAAGGCTCAAGGTAGTTTATTATTTATTTTACATACGTGCTAGATACATAACCTCTGACATGTCTTGCTGAATCAGCGGTTATTTTGTTTGTCCATTGATATATTGTATGTGTATGTACATGTAGTATACGTTCGTGCAGTGCACTCTGATTTATGATGTAACCATGGTTTTCACCTAATCTTGTGATATATAAATAATGGGGTCGTTTACTGATATTGTCTGTCAATTTTAAATCAAACGATATTACATTCTGATAAAGGGAGATTTTACATCTACCTGAAAAAATTGTATCTCCACACCTTTGTAGGGGTGTCCATATCCAAAATGTACCGACCATTTGATTTTTTTATTATTTGGGGGTGGGGGTGGGGGTGGGGACTTTGTATTTTAAATGGGGTTTTTTTTTTCTTCACCCGAAGCATATATCAATGTTTCCTATTTTTGACATAAAAAGTCGATAATAATCTTTCATTATTTTTCTCTCAAAATTTCACGTTGATACCTGCAGGGTCATATTTATTAAATGCATATTACAGGTCAATAACTATTTCGTTATTGTCAATTGTATGTTTAATACTCAATTGATTAAACTGTTACCCGCAAACTGAAAGATGTTTACACATTACCGAACATTTACCAATTGATAACTAAAACAAGGTTGATTATTCGGTGAAATTCGTTATAATTCTGTTGATAATGTGATATTTGGAAAACGAGATTTTCAAAATATTTAATGTTCGTAAAAACTCGAGGATCTGTAGCCCTTTTCACAAAAATTCTTACGATAAAAAATTGTCGTAAGTGTAAAACTAAGATTAAAAAGAGTTTCACAAAAATACTTACGATAATCTTAAGTGTAAAAATAGTCCTAACTTTACGTGTAAAACTACCCTGTCCTAGGTATAAAATTTTGATCGTAAGAGAAATTTTGGTCTTATCTTTTATCGTAAGTGAAAAGAAAATTAAAAAAGAAAGATGGACGATGTATTGGCGCTTCGACTTGAAAATAAGAGAGCAATTCATCGTTAGCGCATTTTCTCTGA
>MJUT01050647.1:45796-57777 GCA_002080005.1 Gigantidas platifrons | reverse complement strand
AAAATCTTCTTGTTAGAAACCACTAAGCCAATTGAATTGTGACTTTACAGGAATGATCATTGGGTGATCCTGTACTAAACTTGTGAATCGTTTGCTGATCGGAAATTCAAGATGGCCACCATGACTCGACTTAAATTTAACATAGGACCTATGGAAAAAATGTTTAAAAGTCTTCTCCTCTGAAACCATCAAGTCAATTTAAAGCAAACATGGCATGAATGGTCCTTAGGTGGTCAACTTTCAAAATTATGTCCTTTGAGCCGGACCTCCATCCAAGATTGCCGCAGTCAGCGGACATAGTTTTAACATACATGTAGGACCCTATGGGAAAATTGTTTAAAAGTCTTCCCTCTGAAACCAGTCAGCCAATTTAAAGCAAATATGGCATGGATGGTCCTTGGGTAGTATACTTTTAAAATTGTGTCCGGTGACTACTACCTCCATCCAAGATGGCTGCCATGAGCAGACATAGTTTTAACATAGAACCCTATGGGATTTGAATAGTAACTTAGATGTATTCGGCATGCAGACATTCTTAAGAGGACTTAGTTATGTCAGGTGAGCGATACAGGCTCATGTGAGCCTCTAGTATTGTATTGTCTTGATGCACGCCAACGTATGGTTTACTATCAATAAACTATTTGAATTTGAAATGTAACTATTTACAAATAATAACACATCCTATGTTTTTTGTCCTATAAATGTTTACTACTTATGTGTTTCTAAGTAATCAATTTAATATTTAATTTTAGAGATTGTTTAAATTGATTTAAACCGGTGTAATATTTAATGTAACAATTTATTCATCGCACCGAGGTAGTATGAAGCCTGTTAAATGTCTTCACCGAGGGAAACAGCTCTACCTACTGAGCTGGAGGAGATCTACAACAGATCAACTAACAGTATTTAAATCTATTACGATACATGTACATGGGTTAGGAATATGGTGTTTAACACCACTTTCAACAATATTTCAGTTATATCGTGGCGGTCAGTTTTATTGGTGATGGAAACTGGAGTACCCGGAGAAAGCCACCGACTTGTCGCAAGTCACTGACAAACTTTATCACATAACGTTGTATCGAGTACACCTCGCCATGAGCGGGATTCGAACTACATGTACTTGAATTACAAAGTTATAAATCGAATTTCGCTACATTACTCTCCATCCAATCCAAGGCTTCAAAAAGCCGTTTTTAACACAAGCATTTGACCGATGGACCTTAATTTCCCCGTGTTTGCCACGGGGGTACGTTTTTCGGGTCTAGTAACGATATAGGGCCTCTATTTAATTGTGGGTCCTGGGTCCACACGAATACTAGAAAAATACACAATGTAAGAAACAAAATCACTGAAAATGGCGGCGTACTGCTAAATTTCTTATTATTGTCGATTTCCCTGATTTCTGAAAAATAAACGGATGGAATGCACTAACCTTGTGGACCCCCATCAGATGTTGTGCCACTGGTTTACTCTCATATTCGTACTAATTTGCATATATACCCCCGACTATCTGTTCCCAAGACAGATTGTCAACGAACACGGAGGTCGACCACTTTTTTCTATAACGCAGCACGCGATTGGTCAAGGCAAATTTCCGGAAAAGAATTGACCAATCGCGTGCCGCGTAACAGAAAATAAGTCGACCTCCGGGTTTGTGGACAATTTTGTTTCTTACCTTGTGTATTTTTCTAGTATTCGTGTGGACCCAGGACCCACAATTAAATAGAGGCCAGTGCATCGTTACTAACCCTGAAAATACGTACCCCCGTGGCAAACACGTAGAAATTGAGGACCATCGGTCAAATGCCTGTGGTTTTTAATACATGGGTGTCTAGCTTGATGAAGTGATCAACCTCAATGCAGACCTCAGAAAAATTTTGAAGATCCCAAAAGCTGCAGTTCTTGATCGGAGACTTTTGTTTTAGTTTTAACACTGACCTTGGTTTCTCGCTTGACCAGCTCAGTAAAAAACTGTTATAAAAATGATGAAAGAGCGAACTATTTCAATTAATTCATGTGTCGATGATCAGGAACTCGCTTAATATTGTGTTTCTTTTATTTCATATGTCATTAATATTTTACTTATTATTTAGTGCAATTAAAATAATGTGATACATTGTATATCATTTTGTTTTAATGAAGAATGACACATTTGATTCTGTGATAATATGTTACAACCTATATCACAATGACTTTAATATGCTTTTTGTTCTTTGATGAAAATGTTCGTGCATGATTTATGCTAATTTTAATATACTAGTAGTTGTTTATTTGTGATTATTATATAATTAGACGCAAACATTGGTACCCCGCAGATGTTTGACCCCGTTGTAAAGGGGTAGTTTCTGAATAATATATATATATACATTTTGTATATATATATAATCAGACGCCGTAAAACGAAGGACAGACAATACAGTAGCCAAAAGTTGAATATTCCAAAGGGGTAGTCAAACTCAGTAAAACGAAGGACGGACACAATGGCAAACAAGAAGTTGATCTGGAAGGGTGGGCAGTCCCTGCTTCACTGATCCCACCCGTCGTGTTAATCTGTAGCAAGCCATGCGGACAGGGCGAGATTTTGATTACAACAAAGTGAACATTTGTGACAAACGTATCCCATAAAGGTTAACCTAGTAAATTGTAGAAATGCTCCAGGTTTAGGCCAATACCACTACCACCACTTCAACGCCCCGGGTTAGAATCGAAGCCCCGTACTTTCTTCGCCGAGATATAACATAGACAAACTTTAAGATATACAAAATCGTTATCAATACAACAGAATAATATTGTTACTATTGAGTTATAAAATTGGTCTAAAATTACATAAATTTAAATTTCGCGAAAATATTTGACAACTTTACATCATTTATAACGTCATATAGGAAATATATGACGTCATATGTTTGCCTCCCGAGTCAAGATTTAGTGTTATTATATGACTATAAATATTTCTTTTATCTGATTGGCTGACGTCCCTAGAAACATTCTTTGATAAAACGTTTTATTCTATATTAGTAAATTCTTTAGTGTAGATTTCTATCAAAATCATTCTTTAAAATAAAAAGACGTATTCACCGCCTCAGATTTAATATTCACCGCGGTAAATCTCACGTGTTACTATTTTTGGAACATGGAATTTCTTTTAGGAACGTTCTATTTTAATCAACCAATGAAAAAAGTAGTTCATTTGCCAAATCTGTAATACAAAAACAAAATGTGGTCTATTGATACAGACATACCGCCAGATTTGCCACTTTGTCGGACGTAACATTGAAAAATATATTAAATGATAAAGATTCAGATAATGTCATGGTGATGTAAACAATAATGTAGCACTACCTCAGGACAGTGGACATGTAACTTTTTATTTCAGAAAACCACTATTTCCTCAACCTATAAAATAAAACAATTACTGTCTTTTGATTCTGTAAATGTGTGGATTAATTGACTTTTGAAAAAAAAAAAAAAAAAAGATTTTCACTTCGGCCTTTCGGGCTCAGTGAATATCAGTTTTTTTCAAAAGTCAATAAATCCACACATTTACCTCATCAAAAGACAGTAATTGTATAATATTCACCTCACGCGACATAATGCGCGGTGAATATAACATTCCAACGTCTTGCGCCATACGAAACCAAAGAAAACGTCGTGATAACAGCTTATTTTAAGGGTAAAATCAACATATAAAATGTGTCATATAATAAAACCATTAATGACTTTCAATTCGGTGGATACCAGGATTTATTAACCCAAGAATATTATATTTACCGAGGCCAAGAATATTATATTTACCGAGGGGCCTCGGTAAATATAATATTCTTGGGTTAATAAATCCTGGTATCCACCTCATTAAAGGTCATTAATTGTATATTATTATCAAGCGTGTATCCTGAAAGTATAATGGTACCATCTCATCTGTGCTGACTGTACACTGAGATTAAATGGAACTTGGGGAAAATTGAGATAATTGAACGATCCTGTTTCAAGTTATGATTTCAAAATGACCAGCAGCGTTGGAAGTAAATATACGTATCTGCGGGTTTGTTTGTAGAAAATGTTAGCAACCTTGAAAAATGTTTTTTCACGTTATGTAAGGGTTTGTTGATAAACTTGAAATGGAGAACATTCACCCAAATTTACCCAACAGGTGTCGCTTGAGTACTAACGGTGGTTAGCTGAGCGTTTTATTTTCGCACAGACGTTTGTAACCTATGTAAAGTGATCACGTCATCACGTTGAAATAAGACAAGGACAACGTTGCAATCATATCTAGGTCACGGACACCTATTAATAACTGTGAATTGCCGTAAATAGATTAATTTGATTGGACAATGGGTAAATAAAAAATCTGATTTTTGTTTCCTGTGAAAAAAATCTGACTGTGGGATAAAAGATAGTTCTCTGTGTAGTGTTTTGTATATCAATGATTGTCCCTTTTCTTTTGGTCACTGTATTACATTTGCCTGCCCTTGCACTTCAGTGGGGATCTTCAAACATCTGATGCAAAAGTGAGTATGCAATTTTACATGGTTAGACCATATACAGTGTGAAAAAAAACGTGTGTATAATTTTCAACCCGGTTTAATTAAGTCTGAAAAACGCGTGTGCAATTGTACATTAGACCCAAATGAAGTAAAAAAAGAAAAGAAAAAGAAAACACGTTGACATTGCCATTGGGTCCTATGATTGTTACCGGTTACTGTGAAATAAACTAGAAAAAGGGTATAGGAGATATCATATTAAAATCTTTTATGATCACTTCCGTCCTTTCTATATGCCGTGCACACCGTCATATTACGTAACATTTTCAGATCAAGGACACCATGTAGATAATGCTAATTGCCATTTGATTACATTGGATACAAACGCTTATCTGAAAACAAACGTTTTCGTAACCACCGTTGGTACAGTGACGCCACCTGATGGGAAAAGGGGTGAATGTTCTCCATTGCTTTGAACTATAATCGCATATATATTTCAGATCTGTTTGCTCCATTTCTGCATGCTACATGTATTTACTTCCATATAATTACATTTGTTGTACATTACTTCCGTTTTTCATTGAAATGTTACAATATGATGGTTATGAAGTGGTCACATGATTATAAAAGAGATGTTTTACATTCCAACAAAGCTCAAACCCGAAATTGCACGTGCCTCCATGACGACGTCAGATGTAAACAATCATAGGCGTAGTAATTTCCAACAGCAAATAATCTAACACAAATAAAATTCACAACGAATAATTCAACTATATTAAATGTTGGTGTGATTTATATGTAATTATAAGAATTGAACGCATTTTTACTTTATATTTTATATCGATAATGTACGTATCTTGTGGTTATTCTGCAATGTCAAAAGGTCCAAAACAACTGCCAGATTGTCTGAAAAGAGAAAAAAAAACAAGCGACGTTCCAATAGTTTTCAATGGTGTCCTCTATCACGTCCGCACATATACTGTGACCATTTCTGAAATAGAACCATGCAGTGCAGGATAAATAGCAATAATTGATTAAAATTATAACCTCATAGTCCAATGGTTCACAAAATAATGGTATTTCTATATTATGTATTCATCACAACTTACGGATGACTTTATTACAATAAACAAATTTGGGATTACAACAATATTTTGGAAACATGCAATGGGTGGTTTTAGAACACAAGCGATCTCGAAATATAGGGTATATAAATTCATAAACATGCATAGTAGTCTATATAATGACCTGAGTTCCTAGAGTTTAGATAAATTACACACTGAGATATTAATTAGTTTTTGTTTGTTTGTTTTATGGTGTTTAACGCCACTTTCAACAATATTTCAGTTATATCGTGGCGGTCAATTTTATTGTTGGAGGAAACCGGAGAAAACCACCGACCTGTCGCAAGTCACTGACAAACTTTATCACATAATGTTGTACACCTCACCCTGATCGAGATTCGAACTCACAACATCAGTGGTGATAGGCACTGATTGCATAGGTAGTTGTAAATCCAACAACCATACGATCACAGCCACGACGGCCCCGATATTAATTAGAAATAATAGTATACTCTTTAAATTATGTTCTAGGAAATTATTTAAATGTTCAACCTTTCAGAAAACTTCTGACGAAAATGGCGTTGAAGGACCACAAGGAATTTTTGGCAGGTTTAGCTGCAGGGGCCGGTGGTATGGGCGCCTTGATTGGACTGAAATATGTATATGATTATATGTCAGGTAAGGCCAAAGTATTAACTTTGTTGGGCATGAAATATTAATAAAAATGTAGTTTAAGAAACTGGATCATTTGAAAAAGTAAGAAAGTATCATCTTAATGCGTTCATACTTGTTATCTCAAATCCGATAAGACCATGTGATTTTTTGCACTCATTTAAAAAACATGGAGTTCCGCTCTCGCCAACTATTTAAACATTATTATTTTTCTTCTGGAGAACTATTTAGTGAATGGCACTACGCTAGACATGAGGGATTCCTTTCTAAAAAAAAATTAATTTTTAAACTGTATAGTTATTTTTTATTCAAATTAATAGGCTATTTCCGGTACTTCACTCCGATTGTCCATTCTATGCTGAAAATTAGAATCCACTTCCGGTTGGTATTGATCGTATTTATCGATTCATCTCCTTACACACATGTTGCTGTTTAGCTCGTATCTTGCGATGCTCGCTATTGTAACATGTAAACCTCTGATAAAGAGGGTTTCTCTGTTTGACATCCGGGGACTCGTCGAGTAACTCAGTATTTGAAACCTGCACCAATATGCAGTATTGTCCGTGTTCTATGCTATTTTCAATTCATTTTTGTTCTTGTCTTCGAACTTTTGTGTCATAATAAATCAGTTTCTGCCAATGAAACGTTAATTTTTTTTATCTTCAGGAAGTTCATCACCGAAATCGAGGAATCTAAAGAAAGGAGTTCGGAAGCTGAAAATTGCAATTTGTGGTGGAGGAAATGGTGCCCACTGTATGGCAGGAGTGACGGGATCTCACGAAGCTATAGAGGTCAGAATTATCTCTCTGTTTCAAGACGAGGCTGAAAGATGGACAAACATCCTCAAAAAAGATTTTCTGACTATATACGAACCTCTTATCAACGGTGGACACATGGAAATATCAACGAAACCAAAGCTTGTCACAAAAGACCCACAGAAAGCCTTGCAAGGTGCTGATATCATTTTCATGGTGGTGCCAGCATTTGCTCATGCACAGTATTTGTCAGCCATTGAACCATTTATTCAGCCAAACACTCTTATAGTAGGAATGCCTGGTCAGGCCGGTTTTGAATTTCAGTGTATGAATATCTTAGGGAAAAAAGTTTCACAATGCGCAATAGCTTCATTTGAATCTCTGCCATGGGCATGCAGGGTTGACGACTTCGGCAGACATGTTCAATTAATAGGGTTTAAAGATATTCTGGGTATGTCTGTTGTAACAGGAAAGAACTGTAACATACCTTTCCCTATAGTAGACACAATCCAAGAAATATTTGGAAAGAAACCAGCAATACATTTAGTACAAAATTACATAGCAATCAACCTAATGGCGAAATCTATCATACACCCACCTGTGATGTATGGTACATGGGGAAAATGGGATGGTACACCCGTCAAAGAGAAACCATTATTTTATCAAGGAGTTGATAAACGACAGGCAGATCTGCTTTCCAGAGTAAGCGACGAGTGTATTGCAACAGCCAAAGCGATAGAGAAGATGCGAAGCGACCTTGACATGACTGACGTCATCCACATCTTTGAATGGTACAAGACATATTACCACGACGAAATCACAGATGCAAGCTCGCTTATGATGGCAATGAGAACCAACGCCGCATATGACGGACTTCTACATCCAATGAAGACAACCGATAAAGGATTTGTACCGGATTTCACATATAGATATACAAGAGAAGACATCCCATTTGGTCTTGTTGTCATGAAAGGCATAGCGGAACTTGCAGGAGTAGCGACACCTACAATGGACGAAATAATCACGTGGGCACAAACAAAGCTAGGGAAAGAATACATTGTCGGTGGAAAACTGAAAGGGAAGGACCTAAAGGAAGCAAGAGCCCCACAGTCATTTGGTTTAAACACTATCAACGATTTATTTGATATCTAAGTAATCTATTATGGGTGTTTTGACCAGAAAAGTAATTTCACCTTCCATCATGATGCTTTACAAACTGTAGCGTCCTCAGTTTGTTATATATTTTTTTGTTATATTTTTTTATTTGTTGAGAGATTGATTGATTGGCGTTTTGTGATAATAGTATTGATTGTAGATATGTTAATATTTTGATTAATATATTAAATAATCTAATAGTATGCAGTTAAAGTAAACAAAGATGTTCGGTTTGTCCTTGCCTCCATTTGTTTTGTTGAGGGTTTAATTTTATTTATTCGTTTTTTGATTCTATTTGCGTATACATTGTACTAGTGTTCAACACGATTTCCATATGAGATGATATCTATTTCGTTAAACAGCAACACGACAGGTGCCACTAGTGGAGCAGGAACTGTTTGCCATTCCAAAGCAGTTGAGTTCGTTTTGCTCAATCTTTAGTTTTATTGCTGAGTCTTTTTCGACAATTGTTTGTCTTTTTTATCAGTTGTTCTTTGTCTCAGTTGAGCGATGCCGTCTCGGGGGAGCAATACAGTCTCAGGTGTATGAGCGATACAGTTTCTTGTGAGCGGTACAGACTCAGATGGGCGATGCGATACAATCTCGGGTGAGCGATGCAGTCTCAGGTGGGCGATGCAGTCTCAGGTGAGCGATGCAGTCTCAGGTGGGCGATGCAGTCTCATGTGACTGATGCAGTCTCAGGTGGGCGATGCAGTCTCATGTGAGTGATGCAGTCTCAGGTGAGCGATGCAGTCTCAGGTGAGCGTCTATTTTAAATTTCAGCCAAACATCCACCACCCAACCTACAAAAGGTATAAAATCGCAACAGATGTTGTTTTAAACTTTTAGACTTTTTGTGCCAGAAAATCCAAAAAGAAAAAGTAAATGGGCCAAAAGGATCTTCTCATCTTTGATAGAAAATATTATTTCTAATGCCCTAACTAAAGGATAACCGCTTATGTCAAAGGATCTGTGGGGTTATGGTATTTCAACAATATTTCAGTTATATCGTGTCGGTCAGTTTTAATGGTGAAGGAAACTGGAGTACCCGGAGAAAACCACCGACCTGTCGCAAGTCACTGACAAACTTTATCACACAATGTTGTATCGAGTACTCCTCGCCATGAGCGCGATTAGAACTCGCAGTTTTAGTGGTGATAGTCACCAATTGCCAGTGCTGGATTTACCATTGTGCTTAGGTGTGTATAAACACAGGGTCCGGATGGCCAGGGAGCCAATCTTCGTGCCAAAAAAAAACTTTTTACGGTGCATTTTTGCCCTGTTTGTTTTTATCAAGATTGACCTGTGTGAGACAGTGTTGGTCGGACCTGTGTGAGACAGTGTTGGTCGGACCTGTGTGAGACAGTGTTGGTCGGACCTGTGTGAGACAGTGTTGGTCGGACCTGTGTGAGACAGTGTTGGTCGGACCTGTGTGAGACAGTGTTGGTCGGATTGTGGCTTTGTGTAGTATATAATAGCATCCAGTTTGTTGCAGACGCAGTGTACATGTCTGACCTAATATAACGTAACATTTTAACTACACATGTATTCCTAAATTTCCTGAGCAGGTATGTCTGACTGCCTGTGTAGGCCTGCCGGGTCTACCTTCTTTAGGGCCAAAGTAAGGAGCCTCATAACTGAACTAGCACAGGGTCTCATTTGTCCTAAAATCCGGCACTGCCTATTGCATAGGTAGTTATAAATCGAACTACCATACAATCACGACAACTACTACAGCAAGGGGCTGTTTGAGCTTGCCGATAGTGAAATTATATCCATACGTGTATTTCCCATTTATGACGTCAATAAGGTGGCAAAATTGTGATCAATACTATTAATCATAACTTATGGTATTTAGAATATCTATTAATACAGTTTATCTCATGGTTAGTTTGACGTTTTTATTCTAAATCTTTGGTTTATCATAATCGTAATCCAAATGTTTATTTCAATACACATGTAGTCATGTGGATATTCTTGTTTTACAAAATACAATTCGTATGATTAAGAAATAATCCATGGTAGCCCGAATTGATATTATATTTTCCACGGGTAGGCACTTTATGCCAATTATTTTACCCGAGCGTTAGCCATGAATTATTTCTTAAGTATTTATTAAATAAAAACAAACACTTGTTTATAGAAACCGTTCACCAGTACATTTGTAGCAATTTTACGTTATTAATAAATTTCCATTAAAAACACACTGACGTTGCATTAACAATGGTGAACAACAAATTAAAAATATGCATGTATATGAATATGAAAAGAACAATATGGTCGTATTTTTAATTATGCAACAAAAATATTAGAGAAATAATTCGTAATAAAAAATATTTATCAGGGGTGAGTGGACCAAAAAACCTTTCCAACCTTGCTGTACTGACACCGAAATTCGAATGACCATAAAACTTTTCCTACTCAAAACCACAGACGCTCGTGGCATTTTAACTTCCTGTATAAATATAGATTATTATTCTATATTAGTAAATTCTTTAGTATAGATTTCTACCTCAATCATTTTTTTTAAATAAAAAGGCGTATTCACCGCCTCGGATTTAATATTCACCGCGGTAAATGTCACGTGTTACTATTTTTGGAACATCAGGATTTTTTTAGGAATGTTCTATTTTAATCAATCATTGTAAACAATTAGTTCATTTGCGCATCTGTCAATACAAAAACAAAATGTGGTATGTAGATGCAGACGTATCGCCGGTGCCCTAAACCAAGATTTGCCACTTTGTCGGACGGAACATTAAAAAATATATCAAATGATAAAGATTCAGATAATAACATGGTGATATAAACAATAATGTAGCACTACTCCAGGACAGTGGACATGTAACCTTTTTTTTTTATTCCAGAATACCACTATTTCTTCAAAATATAGAATAAAATAATTACTGTCTTTTGATTCTGTAAATGTGTGGATTAATTGACTTTTGAAAAAAATGATATCCACTTCGCCCTTTCGGGCTCAGTGAATATCATTTTTTTCAAAAGTCAATAAATCCACACATTTACCTCATCAAAAGACAGTAATTGTATATTGTTCAGTTGCCCGTGGGTTACGATATTTCTCCACTCAAGAGAGTTAAAAAAATATTTTTTATTTAACTCTCGAGAGTGGAGAAATATCTTAACCCACATGGGCAACTGAAGGAGAATTTGTTTCTCCCATTATTTAACACGAACTTTATTTCAAAAGCCGTCAAACGAGTCAAACGAGTCAAATGCGGGGAAAGGCATTTTAATCCTCTAGAGGATTACAGATTTTTCCACCACTGGTTCAGCGGGGTTAAAACGCCGTAATAATGGGAGAAATATCTATTTTCAATCAAATGTCTTTATTTCTATATTGTTTCATCTCTTTTTCCTTAATTTAACTTGTTCATGTCAATATTCATGTAATCTTATGTTAATTACAACAACTTACATGTGTTAACCCTATATATATTCTTAGGTGGATAATAATAGTATACATCGAGTCGATACACGTATACAAATCAAACTAAGCGTGTTAGTCTGGTACAAAGCGGACCTCATCATCATTTCATTGAAAATTAACTTGTTCTCGCCATGATATAGCTGAAAAATTGCTGAATTGGCGTTAAACAACAACCACTCACTCTATTTGATTGAACCTCAAAAATATCAACTTGAAGACTTTTGAACTCATTTTCAAAAGACATTTTGACATAGTTTTTGAATATATGTATATTTTTGTGTGTATGTGTATGCATGTATGTATGTATGGATTGATGGACGGACGGACGGACGGGCGAGTGGGCGGGCGAGCGTACGTACGTATGTGTATATATATATATATATATATATATATATAT
>MJUT01050647.1:7736-19482 GCA_002080005.1 Gigantidas platifrons | reverse complement strand
CTATATTGTCCACCATTTATATTTGAGGATACTCAGAGGAGGTATTCGTGTTGATGTTGCCTATATTGTCCACCATTTATATTTGAGGATACTCAGAAGAGGGGTTCGTGTTGATGTTGCCTATATTATCCACCATTTATATTTGAGGATACCCAGAGGAGGGGTTCGTATTAATGTTGCCTATATTGTCCACCATTTATATTTGAGGATACCCAGAGGAGGGGTTCGTGTTGATGTTGCCTATATTGTCCACCATTTATATTTGAGGATACACAGAGGAGGTATTCGTGTTGATGTTGCCTATATTGTCCACCATTTATATCTGAGGATACTCAGAAGAGGGGTGCGTGTTGATGTTGGCTATATTGTCCACCATTTATATTTGAGGATACCCAGAGGAGGGGTTCGTGTTGATGTTGGCTATAATGTCCTCCATTTATGTTTGAGGATACCCAGAGGAGGGCTTCGTGTTGATGTAAGATATATTGTCCACCATTTATATTTGAGGATACCCAGAGGAGGGTTTCGTGTTGATGTTGGCTATATTGTCCACCATTTATATTTGAGGATACCCAGAGGAGGGGTTCGTGTATATGTTGGCTATATTGTCCACCATTTATATTTGAGGATACCCAGAGGTGGGGTTCGTGTATATGTTGGCTATATTGTCCCCCATTTATATTTGAGGATACCCAGAGGAGGGGTTCGTGTTGATGTTGGCTACGATTTCCGAATAAAAACGATATTCGGTTCGTCTTTACCTTCAGTTGGTTTGTGCACAACCTCATGAGACAACCTAAGTTATTTAATTTGTAAAAGCATTAACCATAAGACAACATACATGTAGGGATCCTACCTACCTATTGACCTACCCACACAAGTGATCACAGACATAGAAGATTATTATATGGTTGAGATACAAAATAGACTTGTGTTCTTACTTGGTATGGTTCACTTTTGTGAAACCTTCAATAATTAGTAACACTTATAAATACACAGTTGAGATCATCATTATATATTCATGCATAAATCAGTTGTTTGATATGATACATGCTAGAAGGTCTTCATCAGTGGGTGACTTTATTTATATTGTTTTAGTTTAAACATATTTTTTATTTGCTAAATATAACAAATAGGGATCGGACACAAGTTTTACCAACTTATGAAGTCTTCTCCCGAATACAATAATTTACAATATGGATTAGCATGCGCAATGAAAGAATATAATATGTATATAATAGCATAGAGTTAAATAAACAAAGAATGATTATATACAAAAACATAGGTCTAGACAATATACGATAAAAAAAAAAAAAAAAAAAAATGAAAAGAGAATAAATACTTTTGGAGATGTGTGTTGGTTCTTTAGATCATTTAGACAATTGTAAATCTTTTGGAGTCTTTAATATATTTAAAAGCATGTTTAAAAATAGTTGTATTTTCTTGATATGTTAGGAGATCACTTCCTTTTGTCTTAATCAACAATGAGATGTACCTAGAATTGTGGTAGATATTAGTCTCGAGGACTGAGGTCATTTCTATTGGTTCCTTTTTTGATTATTGACAATATAAATGATAGTTAAAATTTTTACCAATATCAACAATGTGTCCAAGTTAACAGTTTTTCTAGAAACGCTAAATCAACTTATATCTGTGTAAGATATTTTTGTTCGGTCAATTCAATTGTTAAATGTACGACTTGTTATACCAGGCATATTCATTTAACGGTAAAGTCCTTACAGAAATAATAAAATATGAAATTGCTCACCTTTTTGCATTTTGTATCTTATCCTTTGTCGGTGTATATCATGATTTACCTATATATCCTGTAAGTATATGTGTCAAATAAAACATATTTGATTTTTACCCTAAAACACTTTTACATGATAAATACACATTATTATGCGGTTTTTGTTTTTGTTTTTAAATATTCGACAATCTTTTTCCTGAGGCAGGATATCGACAATATATATACATGTAGTACAAAAATGGCGGATGATAATTTCACAATATTTTACCACGTTTTATTGGCGTTATACAATAATCCGTTGACATTGAATTAGGATAACTTATCATGAATGGAAGAAAATTATATGATTGAAAACAACATGCCTTAGGTGTTAACCATTAAACATATAGCATATTCACACTAGCTCTTCGTCTAGCAACATATCATTTTATAACGGGCTATATGAAGTTGATATAGCAAGCGTCAAATAAGGCGTTCTATTTCTACTACACTGGCTGGAGAGAGTTTCTTTGTTTTTACTACCGAAGTTATGTCCAAAATATGTTGTAGTTTATCGTTGGCTGATAGTTCATCAAATTCAATTCCTAATATGTTGAAAGTTGTAATTAGCTCCTGAAGTATGGTAATCTCAATTTACTTTGGCAATATACAAATAAAAATATGTTAAAATCAAATAATTATTAATCATTTATTGGCCATGACACATAATAATTGATGGTTGTTAAACGTCAAATCAGCATTTTTGTTGCCATATCATGGCGAGAGTAAGCTACATTCGATGAGATGATGATGTAAATTAAGACCAACACTCTTAGTTGGATTTTTAGAGTGCTAGCCCTCTGAAACAACAGTCTGTGGGTAATCATGTCACTATATTAGAACACATTGTCTTAATTACGAGCCAACCAGCTTAATGATATATACTTAGAGGAGAAGTAGCAAGTATTTGCTTTGATCCGAAAGGGACTCGAACCTACGATATACCGCACTCGAGGTGAGCAAAAGATACAATTTGTGTTCTTTCTTTTTTTGGACAAAAAAGACCCAAAACTATCGTTATCGGAATTATTGTCCAGGATGACAAGAATTCAATTTAACCCGCCTCTATTCATATGACCTTCTATGTGAACCCGTCTTGAGCATGTGCACTGTTTAGAAACAATAAACAACATGTCGGAAGAGCAAATGTCAATGCGTGGAAGAAAGCGGACTTTGACGGATTCAGAGAGAAAGAGGAATAGAAGTGCAACAAATGCAGGATATATGTAGGGGATCAGTTGGACCGTTGGAACGAACTGAAGGAATTGCTACGCGTCCAAACTCACGCTGAAGTGGCAAAGATTTTGCTTGATAGTTGCCTTCTTTTCTCAATCGTTTTTCATATTTTATGAATTTATGATGATTCATTTTCGGTAGATATTATTCTATATATGTAATTTTGCACCTGGCAACAGCAAATTATTGTCAATGAGTAGCATAAAACGGCTGTATTTGCAAGGTAAACAAAAACATCCATGCTGCAGCATCCGGGCTACTGGCATAACAATAGATAAAAAATAAATTTGGCTTCGCTCAGGTCAGTTCATAATTAATTAGCTTCCAGTAACGATGGTCAGCTTTTTTAAATCGCAAAAAAACAATGTTTCGTAGCCTATTCGCCAATAATTCGGTATTTAATCTTCATTTCATGAAGGTCAGTACGGAAAACGACAATAATTTTGGGTATGAAAAAATTACGATTTTGGTAGACAATATGCCTTTAAGCTGTGTATCCACTTATGAAAGACTAGCTTGCAGAAAACCTATGTCTCTCGAGGCCTTCTCTTCTGTCCAGCGCCTTCTCACTGAATATGTTCAACAAAGTGTTAGTGTTATATAAATTTGTCAATCAAACATTTCTCTACCGCTGTTTTGACAAAATTCACTGTATGTAGACCACTTTTTAAGTTGCAGAAAATCAACATCAGTATGTACCATAGACTCAATTTTTCAGGTCTTCAATGAAAATACGAAAAATATTGAACTCGATAATATTGATTATGGATTTATATAGCTTTTAGATAGTAAAAATAAAACAATTTTCAAATCTGAACAAGAACTTTTTGATATTACTGCAGAAATATGGTCCTTACCTTTTTTGCAGAGTATGATTCATATGGACTACTTCCAACCCACCCAAACGAAGTGACACATTAAAGGGTAAAGGATCAATTATATTTAGGTTGAAAATATATCAACAAACCGATAAATTGCCAACCAAGGATAACCCATTAAAGCCTAATCGTGCCCATTACAAATAATAGCTTGAGTGAGTGAGTGTGTGATCCAACGAGGTGGAGGTCGATGTGGGATTTAATCATTGAAATTAATTATCATCAATACCAAAAGACACGTCTTTCCAATTTTACACTGGTACATTTCAAATGATGTAGATTTGTGATTGAGGTAGCAAGTTCCAATCCTGAACAGGGGCCGTCGTGGTCGTGATCGTATGGTAGTTGGAATTATAACTACCTGTGCAATCAGTGCCTATCACCAGTAACGTTTTGAGTTCGAGTCCCGCTCTGAGTATGTATACTCGATACAACAGGGTAACTTCAGAAGGGTCGTAAAACAATGTTCCCATTAATCACCATTAACTTCTCCCCCGAAGCCTCCCCACTTCTCTCTGTTGTCTTCCACTTCTCTCTTTGAGCTCCCTGTGAAAGAGAAGTCACTTTTGCCTCAAATATGAAAATAGTGAGAGCCCTGAGACCTACTTTTTTTATTCTTTTCTTTCGTCAGTCACTAATAATTATATTCTGGAAATTTAAAATCCTATCCCACATTCTGATGCAAGTCACTGACAAACTTTAATACAACATTATGTGATCAAGTTTGTCAGTGACGTGTGGCAGGTCGGTGGTTTTCTCCGGGTACTCCGGTTTCTGCCAACAATGAAACTGACCGCCACGATATAACTGAACAATTGTTGAATGTGGCGTTGCACATCATAACCCCATTAATATCACACTCACGGTTCAAAATGGAACTTTAAAAACATCGTGTACAAAGGAATTTATTTTTTTCTACTTTTTCCCTGTATTATTTTTTTAAACCGCATCTGTGATGTAATGATTAGCATGCTCGCACATCGAGTGCGGTAGATCGTGAGTTCGAGCCCCGATCGGGTCAAACGAAAGACTATAAAATTGGCATTTGTTGCTTCTCCGATAAGAACGCAGCATTAAGGAGAAAGGGCAAAGAGTAGTTGGCTCGGAATTAGAATAATGTGTGCAAATGGGGCAACATTTCTATTCGCGTGAGCTTCAGTGAGCTAGCACTATAAAAATCCAACTAAGTGTTAGTCTAGTATAAAGCGGACCTCATCTTCATTCCATTTCAAATTAACTTGTTCTCGCCATGATGTAGGTGAAAAATGGCTGAGTTGTCGTTAAACAACAATCACTCTCCTGGATGAATTGTCAATTACCACACCACTTACAACAATGTATACAATGTCGGGCAAAAAGACCCCCAAACATGGGATCAAAGAATTTATTTTATTAGACATTACTAAAAATGGATTTTGCAGGTGTATGGGGTCAATGTGAAATGTATTTGATAACCAGTCATCAAAAGATTCTCATTATAGTTTTGATATTGTACATTCCCATATATAATCAATAATAGAATCAGTTTAATCAAGCAGAAATAACATTTACTCCAATGTTATGTAGGATTTTATTCGTAGAGAAAATATTATATAAAAGCTTCAATTGAAAATTTCCTTATCTATGATAATAGATAAAGAAATTAAGAAATAAATCATGGAAGCCAGAATGTGTTGGGAGTTTTAACATAGTATTTTATCCCGAGCCAGAAGCGAAGGATAAAATTTACTAATATCCGCCAATCCATGTTAAAGCTCAAAACACATTCTGGCTTCCATGATTTATTTCGATTCTGGCATGTCTAAGAGTACAAATACAGTAGTATACTTTGATTGGAAGACATATACAATATACGTACATTGTCGGTAAATATAAAATTTATTTGTACGAGCTTTAGAAACAGGCAGAATAGCGAGCCTTCGGCGAGCTTTTCAGGCCTGTTTCGCAGCGAGTACAAATGAATTTTATATTTAACGACAATGTACGTATTTTGTGTTTATCCTGCAATGTCAAAAAAGTCGGAAAACTTGTTAGATTGAAACAAAAACGACAGAAACAAGCGTCATTCCTCGCCTTTCATAAATGTTGTCAAGGGTGTCTTCTTCGTGGTCCGCGTTACATTAGTACCAGTTTCATATTTGTCTGCGCCCTCCGCTATACATAGCTACAGGGAAGGGGCCCGGGTGGCTCAATAAGTTAGGTCGCTGGATCTAACAACTCGTACAAGCCTATCACCAATACGGCGTGAGTTCGCGCCCGGCTTTGTAAATTACAAAAAAGGGTGCACTCGACTCGCAGCCGCAAGTGATAAAACTTACCAGTTGCTTGCCCATGGTCGGTGGTTCTCTCCGGGTACTCCGGCTTCCTCCACCACTAAAACTGGTCGCCATGATATAGCTGAAATATTGTTGAAAGTGGCGTTAAACACCAAAAATCAATCAATCAATCAATCATTGCTACAGGGTACCAGGAAAGTTTATTCGTAGGCTGAAAAGTTTATTCGTCTAGTACGAAAATTGTATTCGTATAGTACGAATAAAGCAAAAAATTATTCGTATAGCATATTTGTACAGCAAATGTACCGATTGCAGGATAAGGTAATTTATACATACGCTTGCGGAAAATGTCGCACACAATTTATGTAAATCGAATAATACTGCGCCCTCTATCGGCATTATTCGGGTCACAATTTATGCTGCCAATGGAAACATCAGTCACATTCATCGGCGCATGTGCTAATGAGATAATACGAAGAAATAATTCTGGGTTTTTTTTAACAAAGGGAAAGAGTGAGGTCATGTTAGAATTTGCATACTACTTCAAATGATAATAGATAAAGAAATTTTCAACTGAAGCTTTTATATAATATTTTCTCTGCTAAGAAAATCCTACATAAAATTGGAGTAAACGACATCATTAAATGTTATCCCAATGTAGTTGTTTAATATCCCTGGTTTGTGATTGGACAATGCTGTAATTTCCATAGTATCAATTCCACGGTTGAAAATCATGAGATATCTTAGACGATTGCCGCTTACGTCATCTTATCAACAATGTAGCAATACACATGATGCATTTGAATGGAGATAACTGAATTGTATTTGAATATTTCACGGCATCAATTGTCAATTTAATGGTGTAATTTTCACCAATTCCACGATTGAAATAGCATGAACTATTTTTTTTTTAACTTTAGCTGATTACCGCTTATGTCACCTTGTCAATGTATGTCTATCCTACACATGATTACATTAGAATGGAGATAACTGTATTGTATTTAAAATTTCACAGCATCAATTGTCGATTTAATGTTCGCAAATATCCGTTTACGACCATCAAATCTCCAATTGATGCCGTGAAATTTTCAAATACAATACAATTATCTCCTCATTTCTGTTTGATTGAAACTGAAATTATATTATATATTTATATATGTCTGAAAATTAAACCCAACAGTGTTAGCATTATGATCTTTGAGCTGACAAATTTTTGTTCTTCCCTCGACACCATTGATACACTGCAGCATCAATCGCTTAGCCTTATATCCAGCGCCCTAGACCACTCTGCCACAACCGCTATATAACAATATAACTTCAATAGGCGAAGTGTTAACTTGTCTCGTAAGGAAAATCTAGATATAGACATAAGACACGTGTCTAAGCGTGTGTAGATGGTACATATATATATTTATCATTTTTGTATATTATTTGGAAACGTTGATTAACTGAAAACGGGTCTCATGACGTTCTATAAAAAGTATTATTATACCTCATATATTAATTTCTGTACCATAAATAGATTAATTTGATTGGACAATGGGTAAAAATCAGAACACGTGATCACACAGGACAAAAATCATATTCCGTGAAATAAAAATCATATTCCACCCCCTGGGACGCCTTGCGGGTTTTCCTGCCAGAGTTATCGTTCTTTGACATGAAATCGTCAAGGGAACTCGGAACGCATCACTTGCAGGCTACCGTTACAATGGCCACAAAAAATGTATTGGCCATATTGTTTTCTCTTGGACACTGATCTTGAATCTCTTTATTGTTGTGGATGTGGTTTTTAAATGTCTGAGACAACGTTCCAATGGAGTTAAAATTCGGTATAATAAAACATTTATAGCATGCGGGTTCAGGAAATATTAAGAGATTATTACATGACATTTTCCATATCGGCCCTGGTATTAGCCCAAAACTCCCATATCAAGCCCGACAGCGAAACTGGAGGGCTGATATTGGTCGAGGGTTGATACCAGGGACGATATGGAAAATTTCATGTCATAATCTTTTTATCACATATTTGACATTGACCTATTCCAAGCATTTACTTTTATATTGCAAAAAAAATAATTGAATTGACAAATTGCGAAAATAAATCCTTAAGAGAGTTTCCTTTGTTCAACTTGCAAATATTTTTGTTTAGAGTCTGATTTCAAAAATATACCAAACAATGTCGATCTGTACAATGACGTTAGAAACTGTAAAATCTACACAAGACGTTGACATTTGAATGGAAATTCCTATTCAACACGACGTATACATTTGAGCAAATTATTCGTTTCAAGCTATTTAAACTTTATTCCAATATGTTGAAATGTGTTAATTTGATTGAAATACGATTTTATGCATATCTTTATGCATCATCTTTCCTTGTACATAGAGACCACTGCGCAGATACTTGAAGTTGAATTCGGGGGTAAATACGGATATTTGCCCCGAATTTGCTCTAACAAAAACTGACTTTTAGCTATTATTAATTAACTTTTATGTATTAGCCTTTATATGATCAATTCTGTCAACACAATATAAAAACTTTCTTTGGGCCAATGCGGCAAAAACCAGTGCAATACGGATATTTTCCGTATTGGCCCGATTCCAGTCAGTCCAATAACAGCTAGATCGAAATCCTCTAGACGTTTCGGAAATCGCAAGGAAAAGTCCCGAGAGATATTGGACTGTTTAATTAATAAAGGTATCATTACGTGATGTTTTTCATATTGGACTAGTTATAGGTACTCGGTCTGATGTATTGGCCTTCGGCTGCGCCTCAAGCCAATACAGCAGGCCTCGGACCTATACCTATGACAATATGAAAAACATCACGTAATAATGCTATATTATTGGACATGCAAAAACGAACATATTGCAACAAAATGATAAGAAAATTTATTCATATTTCCCTCACCAGCATGCAGAAAATGTATATTTCAACTAAAATAATGCAATACATTGACTAGCAGGAAAACATAATTTTTATCAATTAAAAGTCATTTTGGTAATACACATTGTTTATTGGACATTAGCTGAAGTATATCAAGTCGTGTCCGTCTCTTAAACTTATTGTTAAGTTTCTCACACAATGAACACATTCCAAGTGCATACAAATCTGATTTATTTATATATTTGTCTTTTCCCTTTAAGTATGATAAATATATAGTCTCGTTTGCTCCCACTTCTTTTAGATAATGTGCTAATTCTTCTGGTGAATTATAATCTACAGCTAATATCAATGTGTTTGCTGGGAACATTGTTTTGACGTTCGGAGCACCTCTGACAACAGGAATAAAATCAGTGTCATCCTTGAATAAATGATATACCTTTTCAGATATGTAATCTTTACATATAGAATTTTCAAATGCTAAATAAAATTTGTAATATTTACTCAGGTTGATTTTACAACCTCCTCCTTTGTCATCACATGATTTGCCACATTTCCCAAAGATATCAACATTAATTATTTTTCTCATTTTCTCAACGTATTGCTCCCTCTTTGATGTTGTAATACAGTTGCTCACAACCCATGCTACGTCTTTTGATTTTTTCTCAAATATTGCGGTATAATTTCGTTCTTTTATTGTCTCCTTTGGTACAATATTTCCGTAAGGGGCATAACCCTCCGAATCAGGTCTGTAACTAAATGTCCAGTCAAATTTATCGACCCATTGTTTTTGCGCATAATAATTTAACGTATGGAGAGGCGATTCGTTAGACGAAAACACCCATATTTGATTGTTTCTCTTCACGGGTGGCTGGATATTCATTTCTGCATGGTGGAAAAGAACCAGATCACTATTAGCTATGTCAGTTTTATTGAAAGAAATTTCGCAATTCTTAAATTCACAATAATCCATTATATGGGTCTTTTGTGCCGATAACCAACTTGGTGGCGCAAACCATAACATTTTAAATATCTTAGATGGTTTCTCTATATCGTTCAATTGCTTCTTGGGAGATTTGTCAGTACCGTTCCTCAATTTCCTTACAAATGACTTGTTATTGGAGGCATGGCTAATTGGCATAGGGATCCAACGAACGGTATCTTTTGTCTGGAAATACTGCCTTGTTATAACGAAGATAATCCACAGTACAATTATAATACCAAAGCTAAGAGAATATTTAAATGTCACTGGAATGGTCTTTATACGTCCTGAAAAAAATATGCAAGAGGTATTACATTAATGTATATGTCAATGTATATAACTAACACATTTTCTCAGTTGTTTTCCAGGGACCGTCGTGGTCGTGATCGTATAATAGTTGGATTTACAACTACATATACAATCGGTGACCATCACCACTAACATTATGAGTTCGAATCCCACCCAGGAGAGGTGTCATCGATACAACATTATTCGACAAAGTTTGTCAATGACTTACGGAAGGTTGGTGGTTTTCTCCAGTTTTCTCCACCAATAAAACTGACAGCCACGATATAACTGACAGCCACGATATAACTGAAATATTGTTGAAACCTAAACCACCATCAGCTGTTTTCTGATTATGAATGAAAATGGGAGACACTAACCCTAGCATGTAGTTGCTCCTACCCTATAGTTGTGTAGTATCATCTGATTGTCCTAGGTTACGTTGTAAATTGGAGGCTTCGGTGCTACACTTTAAAACAAATGTGTATAAGATCTAAACATAGTCCCATGAATACGTACAACTCTTTTATGCTCTGAAAATTTAACGTGTATATAATGTGAACGGCTTGGTTAGGGTTGGGGTGGCTAACGCAATATTCAACAATATTTCAGTTATATCGTGGCAGTCAGTTTTATTCATTAAGGAAACCAGAGTACCCAGAGAAAACCAGAGTACCCAGAGAAAACCATCAACCTACTGCAAGTCACTGACAAACTTTATCACATAATGTTGTATCGAATACACCTCTAGTATTTCACATATATACTGTACTGCTGTTTGAAATAAATGAAAGGGTTTTTAAATAGTATTTTCAAATTGGAAGAAAGATATTTTGTATTGAATCTTAGGTCAAATCCTTTTAACAATGTTAGATCCCTTTTATCAGGTTTAACTCCCGCCATTGCATATATATTCACCGATTTCTGTAGTCGTTTTTTTCATTAAAAAAAAATTCTGTTAGCCAAAATATGTCTTCTGTTGCAGCCATTGGCTATATTGTCCACCAATGCTTTTTAATGATTACAGTGTTTCGTAATATTGTGATTTGCTATATTGTCTCCCATTTATATTTGAGGATACACAGAAGAGGGGTTCGTGTTGATGTTGGCTATATTGTCCCCCATTTATATTTGAGGATACTCAGAAGAGGGGTTCGTGTTGATGTTGGCTATATTGTCCACCATTTATATTTGAGGATACCCAGAGGAGGGGTTCGTGTTGAAGATGCCTATATTGTCCACCATTTATATTTGAGGATACCCAGAGGAGGGGTTCGTGTTGATGTTGGCTATATTGTCCACCATTCATATTTGAGGATACCCAGAGGAGGGGTTCGTGTTTAAGTTGGCTATATTGTCCATAATTTCCTCTTTAGGATACACAGAGGCAGGATTCGTGTTTATGTTGCCTAT
>MJUT01050638.1:67873-87744 GCA_002080005.1 Gigantidas platifrons | reverse complement strand
ACCACAGGCAATTCTTGTCTCTGATTGGCCGCTTTCTAAAAATCGTCTCCCCTGAAACTGCATGGCGAAATGAATCGACACTTAGTAGGAAGCATCTATGAAAGGTCCTCAATAAAGATTGCTAATTTTGGTCCGGTTCGTTTACAAACATTGCCGTCACAGGCAATTTTTGTTTCTGATTGGTCGATTTCTAAAATTCTTCTCCTCTGAAACCACTGGGCCAAATGAACCGAAACTGGGTATTAAACATGTATGGTAGGTCTTCTATAAAGCTGCTCATTTCGTCCCGATACATTAACAAATATGGCCGACACAGGCAATGCTTGTTTCAGATTGGTTTAGTTCTAAAAATCTTCTCCTCTGAAACCGCTTTCACGGTAAATAAAAACTACACTAAAGAATCATATCTATATATTTTCTATGTTTCAAAATGCCTTCATAGGAAATGTTGCCATTAATATTTATGGGGGTAGAAATGCTCTTGTTTGACAATAGTGTTCTGAAAATATATGTTGAAAACACAATTAGACTTCCATATAAAATCATTTAATTATTTCATTTTGGTTATTTACTTCATAATTACACCATATATAAGAATCCTGGATTTTGATTGGTTAATAGCCGGTGTATTTTTCGTGTATTTTCATATTTAGGATAAATTTCGTTCATTTTTACCGCTGCCGGGGTATTTGCATGAGGATTTAACTTTTTTACACTCGTGTGCATCAAGCCGCCAAATTCATTCGGAATATTTCTTCTTTACCTTTATACGTAAAGTATTGTGATTAATCAAATTTGAAACCCGGAAGTGTTCCGAAGTAAAGGATTTAACTTTTTTCCCTCTGCCTTGGTATTTGCGAAAACGTATTTCACTTTTTTACCCTCACGTGCCGCAAACCGCCAAATTCATTCAGAAAACTTCAACCACTGTCTAACAAGACAAATCGAATATTCCTGAAAACGACAAACAAAAGGTTATATGGAATAGGCACAGCCTACAGGCGAACATCGCATATACGCATAGACATGTACATGTACAAGTAGTAGTTTTGGGTTCTTTTCTTCATTATTCTTGATTATTTTTCTTTGTTTTTCAATTCTACTTACGCAGTTAATTCTATTGCAAAGGAAATTGTTTGGGTCGAAATATATCGGGGACGACTGTTTCTTTAGGGCCGTGATATATCGGGGACGACTTTTGTTAGGGGCGAAACAATAAGGTCTAACGATTGTCCATTTTTTAAATAAATTAATCGTTTCATGTAAAGAAGCTGTACGGTTTCCTTTCTAATTTGTTGTTGTTGTTATTTTTAAACTGGATTGTTATTTTTTTATTCAAATTAAAAGATTATTTCCTGTGCTTCACTCCGATTGTCCATTCTATGCCGAAACTTAGAATTCATTTCCGGTTGGTATTGATCATATATTGATTCATCTCCTTACACACATGTTACTGTTTAGCTCGCATCTTGCGATGCTCGCTATAATTTACTTAGCCAATGTTCTAAATAATATTCGGTGTAATTAAACAGATATATCATGTTTGGGAGGTGCATTTGCGAAAAATACCAGTCTTGAGACTAAATTTCTCTCGCCATTCGGCTCGGGAAGTTTTTCGTCTCTCGACTGGTATTTTTCGCAAATAGCCCTCCAAGCATAATATATCTGTTCATAAAGCAATGGTTCGGAAGTATATGATAAACAGATTAATACATGACCCTTTCCATATCATCACTCGACCCATATAAGTGCTGATATGGGGTACTCGGGATGATACCTGTCTATAAGCAGTTTTTATACTATGATGCGTTTGTATGTTTATATTGAATTTTTATCTAATATATGAATCGGTCACCAATAGCTGCACAAAATATGAACGGGTATGATTTTCGTATAGAGGAAAATTTCTAATGCATGTAAATTAAAATGATCGATAATAATTATCATTACTTGGAGTTATTCGTCATCATCCACGCGTGTTTACTTTTGGTAGTAATATTTTTAAGGGAATGCATGTGGAATTTGAAAAAAACCCGTTTCATATACATTATCCATGCTGGATACATAAATCACTTCATCGCTTGTGTTTCAGCATAATATTTACCTTCTCATCGTGTTTCTTTTACATCCGTTTTTCAACCCCCCCCCCCCTCCCCCCTACACACATACAATTAAACACTGATTCTTTACTATTAAGGGAATAATTACTTTCCAATAAAATGTATGTTGTTTTTTATTATTTTTAATATTAGCACCTGGTAGTTTCTAAGTGGTTCTACTTGGTCACAGAACAGAAGTAGCTTTGTATCCAGATTGTCGGTGTTCATCGAAGTTGTCAACATTAATAAATTTATTATATTACAAATATAAAAGCATTATCGAAACGATATTATTGCATCCAGAAATTTCCAATCCTATAGTGGCTGTACATGTTCTTATACAACTTTTGTAAGCGGAGTCGGTGTCTAGAAGAAAATCTCGTAATCGTGTTTTTACTAAAAGAAATAAGTTTAAAAAAAACAAGAATTCACCCCACGTTGTCAAATAGTCTTTTCGATTGTCGACCGTTCCCAATTTTGAAATCTAAAGTTAAAAGAATTATCCTATTTTTTGTCAGATGGTAGTTACGTGTTGATATGTAAACAATATGCTTTGCTGGTATGGAGAACAAAAATGTACATACATTCCATGCCGTATCCAACCAGTGCTGCCTCACACTTGAAATGTTTGCTACCGCTTTTTGTTGCTGCTTATATATGCATGTGCTGATTATGTCTTAATGTGCTTCAATTTTTATTTATGTGCTTTTGTGTTTTGTGCTCTGCTTTTATATATGATTTTGATGCATGATTTGATGTTATGTTGTTTTATGTATATATCTGTATAGTCGGTTTAAGAGTTCTTTAAGGGCTCATGTTTGATTTGTTGTCTATGTATATATATACCGACTCTAAATAAAATTTACTTACTTACTTACTTACTTACTTACTTTGCTGCATTGAATGAACATGTAATGTACGGAACATATCGTTATAGACTCTGTTATTAGTCACGTCAAAATTTGTAGAGTCTGTTTGTTTTAAACCAGATTTATTTCAATAAACATGTATTAATATGTGTAATAAGGTTTGTCATACGGTCAGAGAAAATGCGCTAACGGTGAATTGTTCTCTTATTTTTCAACCGAAGCGCCAATGCATCTTCCATCTTTTTTTCTATTTTTTCACTTACGATAAAAGATAAGACACACTTTTACACTTACGACAGGGTAGTATTACACGTAAAGTTAGGACAATTTTTACACTTAAGATTATCGTAAGTATTTTTGTGAAACTCATTTTAATCTTTAGTCTTACACTTACGACAATTTTTTATCGTAAGAATTTTTGTGAAAAGGGCTACTGGATTTTTATTGGTTAATAGCCGGTGTATTTTTCGTGTATTTTCATATTTAGGATTAATTTCGTTCATTTTTACCGCTGTCGGGGTATTTGCATGAGGATTTTTTAAACTTTTCTACCCTCGCGTGCATCAAACCGCCAAATTCATTCGGAATATTTCTTCTTTACCTTTATCAGTAAAGTAATGTGATTAATCAAAATTGAAACCCGGAAGTGTTCCGAAGTAAAGGATTTAACTTTTTTTCCCTCTGCCGTGGTATTTGCGAAAACGTATTTCACTTTTTTACCCTCACGTGCCGCAAACCGCCAAATTAATTCGGAATGCTTCAACCAGTGTCTAACAAAACAAATCGAAATACTACCACTCTACCTGCTAAAGGAAATAGTTCAAAGCGTCCTATAGTATTCAACAACTGCCAAGTTACAAACAATAAAAACAATATTCATGAAAACGACAAACAAAAGGTATTATTTATTTAGCCAGTGTTCTAAATAATATTCGGTGTAATTAAACAGATATATCATGTTTGGGAGGGGTATTTGCGAAAAATACCAGTCTTGAGACTAAATTTCCCTCGACTTTTGCCTCCCAAACATGATATATCTGTTCAAAATACAATGTATAGATGTCTATGTTTTTCCTCCTCAATGTAGTTATTTATACATTGACCACAGAGAGCCACACATGTGATCTCTCTTTAGTATCTATGATAGATAAAAGTAAAGGACAAATTAGTCAACAACAACAACAAAACAAGTAACACCCACAAAAACCGGGAATAGGACCAAGTGCTACGAAAAAGGTAAGATGTCTGAAAGTTACATAGGAAAGATATGTCACGCTTCTCAAAATGACCAACATAAACTTATTACATAGTGTGTTGAGACAATACTTTATATGAGGTCTTGCCTTGTGCGAGGACTAACCGCATCAGATCCTTCATAGTGATACTGGTTCACACAACATGCTCGACCTGATACAAAGGGATCACTTGTACGACACGATACCACTCATTCCTATCCCCCAAAAAGTAACAGACATGTCATAGAAAGTCGAGTTGAACAACAAAAAATGTTTAAATTAAAACAGAAAAGTAGATATTTATGATGCTATATTTGAATTGTTTCAGTAACACACGCGCGCATGCTCATACACTTGAAATTATTATTACATTTTTTTATTTGTTTTAACAATCCACATTTTCTTGCATTATTAGAAAATTGCTTGTACAACACGATACGTCACATTCCTATATATGACCTCACCCCACCCCCACCCCACCCCCCATATTTAGGATGCTATATTTGTATTGTTTTAGTAACATACGCGCGCATGCTCATACACTTGAAATTTGTATTACATTTTATGTGCCGCCACTAAGTGGCCGTAATTCCGAAATAAAACAGTTGTCACCACTTTATTTCACTATGCTTTAAAATATTGACTTGATTTTTTGAAAGAGAATGTATAATCATAAGTTACAGATCAACTTTGAAATTCGTTCCGGTTGAATGATTTTTGGCCAACTTACAGCCGTTGGGCTTTGAAATTTGGCCAAATATTTAGTTGTCACCACTTTATTTCATTATGATTTGAGATATTGACTTGATTTTTGGCATGAGAATGTATAATCTTAAGTTACATTTCAACTTTGAAATTCATTCCGGTTGAATGATTTTTGTCCAACTTACAGCCGTTTGACTTTGAAATTTGGCCAAATATTTAGCTGTCACCACTTTTTGTCGCTATGCATTAAGATATTGATTTGATATTTGGTATGTGGGTGTACAAAATGTAAAATGATAAGTTACAAAACAAGTTTACGTGTCGTTCCGGTACAATGATTTTTGGCCGAGTTATGGCCCTTGGACTTTGAAATTTGGCCAATTATTTAGTTGTCACCATTTTATTTCACTACAATTTGAGATATTGACTTGATTTTTGGTATGAGAGTGTATAATCATAAATTACAGATCAACTTTGAAATTCATTCCGGTTGAATGATTTTTGGCCAACTTACAGCCGTTGGGCTCTGAAATTTGGCCAAATATTTAGTTGTCACCACATTCTTCTCTCTATGATTTGAGATATTGACTTGAATTTTTTGCATGTGAGTGTATAGTGACGAGTTATCGATCAAGTTTGAATTTCTTTCCGATTGAATGCTACTTGGAGTTCGGTAATTTTGTTATTACCCTTATTTATGCACCTTGGACTTTTAGCTTTGGCCAAATATTTAGTTGTCACCACTTTATTTCACTATTCTTTGAGATATTGACTTTTTTTTTTTATATTTGAAATTACAATGATGAGTTACATGTCAAGTTTAGCTTTTGTTTCCGCTGAATACTTTTGGCCAAATTATTGTCCTTGGATTTTAGTAGTTCAGCATTTCAAAACAAATGACCTACAACAGTGTGTGAAAAACCCCACCTTAATCGACGAATCAACATTGGACCTTGTTTTCACTGGAGGACATTTGCCATGAATAATTTACAATGGTTGTTATTACTCAGACCATATGATTTTCTTAATTCAGAAAAAAATTCAATGACTATTAAAAGGTAATGTTTTATAGGTATAGGACTTCTTATTCATATGCAAGTGTTGTAGATTCCTGATCATATCAAGATATGTTCAGACAATATTGTTTCCTTAAATAAATCTTGTGAATTTAAGGAGGCTTGAGGATACAGATCTTAACCAATAGTTTGTTATTCTTAGTATATTATTGAGAGGATTAAAAAAGGGTGAAACATTTGCGAGCCTCCTTAATATTCACGGCGAGGACATTTGTATCGTTCCGACACATCTGGTTTTTATTTATTTTAACAATCCACATTTTCACCTGTTATTAGCCAAAGGCAGCGTGAGCTATTGCCATCACTTGGCGTCCGTCGCCCGTCTGTAAACTTTTCACAATTAAATCTTCTCCTCTGAAACCCCTTAGCCAAATGAACTGACACTTTGTAGGAAGCATTTGAGTAAAGTCCTCTATAAAGATTGTTCATCCCGATCCGTTAGCAAACATGGCCGCCACAGGCAATACTTGTTTAAAAAATCGTCTCCTCTGAAACTGCATTGTCAAATGATCCGGAACTTGGTAGGAAGCATATATGGAAGGTCCTCTATAAAGATTGTTCATTTCGTCCTGATCCGTTAAAAAACAAGGCCACCACAGGCAATTCTTGCTTTTGATTGGTTGAGTTCTAACAAAATATTCTCCTCTGTAACTGCTTTGTCAAATGAACTGAAACCGGGTAGGAAGCATCTATGAAAGGTCCTCTATAAAGATTGCTCATTTCTGTTCGATTCGTTAGCAAACATGGCCGCCACAGTCAATCCTTGTTTCAGATTGGCCGATTTCTAAAAATCTTCTCCTCTGAAACAACTGGGCCAAATGAACCGAAACTTGGTAGGAAGCATATATGGTAGCTCTTCTTGTTTCAGATTGGTCGATTTCTAAAAAAAATATTCTCTCCTGAAACCGCTTTGCCAAATGAACCGAAACTTGGTATGAAGCATATATGGAAAGTCCTTTATAAAGACTGATCATTTCTGCCCGATTTGCTAAGAAAACATGGCGCCACAGGCAACTCTTGTTTCTGATTTGTTGAGTTCTAAAAAATCTTCTCATCTGAAACCGCTGTGTCAAAATGAATAACTACTTGGTTGGAAGCATCTATGGAAAGTCCTCTATAAAGATTGCTAATTTCATGTCAATCCTTTAACAAACATAGCCGCCAAAAGAAAATATTGTTTCTGATTGGTCGATTTAAAAAAAATCTTCTCCTCTGAAACCGCTTTGCCAAATGAACCGAAACTTAGTCGGAAGCATCTATGGGAGGTCCTCTATAAAGATTGCTAATTTCGTCCCGTTCACAAACGTGGCCGCCAAAGGTAATTTTTGTTTCTGATTGGTTGATTTCTAAAAAATCTTCTCCTCTGAAACCGAGTAGCCAAATGAACAGCAATTTGGTAGGAAGCATTTCCTGAAAACAGAATGAAAGGTGAACGACACAGGCTCAGCACACTGAGCCTCTAGTTATTGTGTGTACTTATTAGTTTTTACGACGTTCGAAAATAGTTCACGGAAGTGGTTGAATTGTGCGTTTCATTGAATAATGATGTTATAATGTCATGTGACCACTCACTTTTTGACCAAATGCAGGGTTAGGGTTATGATGTTTAACGCCACTTTTAACAATATTAGTTATATCGTGGCGGTAACAATTGCATGGTGATTTTTAAATGAAATGAAAACATAATATAATTATATAGATATAAAAGATTTAAAAACTAATCATGCTTTTACAACGCACATGGTACATATTTACAACTTACCAGTCTGGACATGTAAGAATGTCACTTTCGTTTTTTCCAGAAAATGAGCATACTATTGTGATTCTTTAAAGGGGCATTATCTGCCAATTCGTAAATTTTTGTTACCCATGAAAACTATCAGATATGACTGATGCCTTAAAAAAACGTGTTTCTGTAACTTCTAAATATTATGAATTGTGCATGCATCTGGGGAAAAACGTGTAACCGCTCGTGTTTTGAGATCGATCAAGACATGGACGTCATCTTATTAGTTATCGACATTGCTTACGGAGTTTGTCGAATCGTCATTAAATCAGTACAACAATGCACTTATTTCTTATTTTTTGTGAATCTGCTTTTAGTCGGAATTAATTACGAACAAAGAACCATGCAAATTGGCAGTTAATAAGCGACAAAATACAAATTATTCGTTTTTACCTGTCACAAGTAAGGTCAATTACATACGGAAAAAGCGAGGTCAAATTATTTGCTAGCAAGCAAATAAGTAATCGATGGTAATTTGCGTTCTCAAAAGGTGGAAAGTTGTTCGATACGCTGTTTAATGTGAAATATGTACCTTTATTTCATCATTTTAAAGCTATTTACCAATTTCCAAAACATATAATTTTTTGGTCAAAATCGTAGCTAACGCCCCTTTAAGATAGTATTGTGAGTACATAGATAATAATATTACTATATAATAAACTGCATACTTTATTTTAAAGTTGATTTTCGGAATGGCTGTAGGCAGGGTTATCTTAACAACATTATAGACCCTCGGTCAAAGCAGTGCACTGGGGCCCATACCTACACAACCAATCACAGGAATAAAACTGTGAATGTCGATAAAATTAAACACATATCAATTGTACTTCCTTTAAAATCAGTGTTTAACAATTAAAACGTGCAGTACACAACATATATAGATTAGCATGGGGCCCCTATGCTTGTGGGGCCCCTGAGAGACAGCCCAGCGTGCCCATGTGTTAGGACGGCACTGGCTGTAGGGAAATTCATAAATAATCAAAGCTGTTATCCTCTCCAAAAGCGAAAGTACTTTGAAAGAATTATAAATGTTTTGACAACCTTATAAAGTTTCAAGGGGATAAAGACCAGGGACAATCTGTATGCAACACGAAATCATGTTTCATACTAACAAATATGCCACAAAGATGGATTGATTGATTGGTTATTGCTTAACTAGTCCATTTGAATCAGTCGATCTCACAACATTCCCGATTGTTTCTATTCGATATTGTTTTGTACTATTTTCTGAAATTGACATCGAGAGTATAATTCTCCAAGTAGTCAGTGTTTCAGCACAGACATGATTGATCAGGTATATCTAGATGTTTTATGGAAAGTTACAATTCTTCAATAATGTAATGTTTATTATTAAGACTAAGGTTCATGTCTCATTATATCATAAAGTTTGTCAGTGATTTGCGACAGGACGGTGATTTTCTCCGAGTACTCCGTTTTCTCCACCAATAAAATTGACAGCCATGATATAACTGAAATATTGTTGAAAGTGGCGTTAAACATCATAACCATAACATTAATCTTCATACTATACCTTGTAAGCTCTTAAGGGTTTCTTACTCCTAATGAATAGTATATTAATTTTAGTTTTCTTACTCCCAGAGGTTTTTTAGATGACATTTTTGTTTAATGATTTGCTTTCCAATCTTTCGATTTGTGCGTACATAAATAAAAGAACCACCTAGCGCATAAATGCGCGACGTATCCCCCCGCACTTGCATAATATTTAGTTTTATATATTTATAGAAAGCAGCCTTGCAGTCTTAATGTATTACATAATTACAAGCCACATGCAAAAAATTATTCAAATCTATCCATGTTTACTAAAGTTGTCGCGTAAACAAGACAAAGGGGGATAATAAGGTTATCTTGGAAACGCGTCGCGCATCAAATAAGATTGTCTAAATGCAGTCTATATAATACTAAGATATGCGATCGATTGTGATGTCAGTTCTTTTCTTTAGATTAGATTTTATGGTGTTTCAACAATATTTCAGTTATATCGTGGGGGTCATTTTTATTGGTGGTGGAAACCGAGTACTTGGAGAAAACCACAGATCTGTCGCAAGTCACTGACAAATTGATCACATAATGTTGTACACCTCTCCCTGATCGAGCTCACAACGTTAGTGGTGGTAGGCACTGATTGCATAGGTAGTTATAAATCCAACCATCATACGATCACGACCACGACAGTTCCTCTTTTTTGTTTTTTATCGACACCAAATATTTGTTATAATGTAGCAATATTACTTAATAAAAGCGTAGATATCTAATTTAGTGGACATGACGCTTTTCTGTAATAACATCAATTACACTTAAAATAGAAAGATTGGAAAGGTAAATAATTTTAAAGTACTTGGGAGCAAGTAAACCAAATGGCCTAAACATGTAGTCATAATGGACTAAAGGTCACATATGGATGAAGGAGGAGAACACTAGTTTTGATAATAATTACTTTATTTTTGGAATTTTCAATAAGACATACAATTTTCTTGTATATCTAATATAACATACTGACTACTGAGCGCATGATGCCCTTCATCAGCAGATGTTTCGACCCAATTATACTTATAAAAATGTAGATATAAACTGTAGTACGCACGATGGTCTTGTTTTCAGCTGCATGCTTATCTTTGATACTAATGCTAAATGATATACATATATCTTTCAGATAATGGCGACGAACAGAATGTGGACTTGTCAGTACTGTACATTGCTGAATGACACTTCGTGTGGCATATGTGACGTATGCGGAAATGTGCATGTTCAAGACGAACTTGATACTATTGTAGATAATGATTATCTTCACAAGAGAACACAAGGTATGTTTCGAAATTTTATATACAATGTATTTTGTTGAATTACATAGGTGCTTAAGTTTGTAATATGTATATTACAGTCATATGGTAACCGTGGGTTCTATGGGTCTGCGTATTCACGTGCTGTTTCAATAAAGTTTCTTTCGTCGCCATATGTTTAATAATTAACTACGATACCACGATACCTTATAATGCCATACAATACTGATAAACATCTCCAATGGTCTGGTCTCAACTGATGATGGTGTTCCTGTTGTCTGTGCTGTTGTTGACGTGTTTTTTCTTTGGCCTTTATGTTTGTACTAGGCTATTTTGTTTTCATTTAATCTGGATCTTCAATCTGATACCTTTGATCTCTGTTCTTCTCTGAGAAGCAACACTGGATCAATTCTTTAATTCTAGATTTGTGTAGCTATGTTCCATGCGGCTTAGCTCTAGACGATTGGTAGCAAGGGCTCCTATATGTTGCATACCACCCACAGGCAATATACACTAGAATTGTCCTGTTTGTATTAATAGGTCATGTATACAATTGTCAAAAACAATAAAAACAAAAATGATAATAATATTAAAAAAGAAAAAAACTCGACGAAGACTTCTAATTAATGGTTACCATTTTCTCTAATATTACGTTCAATTAATTTTCTTGACGAAAAACAAGGATTTGTATAGTAGAAATTCTACTATTCAAATCCTTGTGAAAAATAATTAAAATTTATCGATGAAAGAAAATTTAGTCAAAATTCCGAACGCAGCATTTTTTTTATTACAACTTGATAACTAACGAGTTTGTGCAGGATGACTGGGCAGAATAATTTCCATTGTGTTACATGTAACACTCCATACACATTTTAAAAATGAAAGTGAATGTAAAGATACAGCACACAAAACATGTATATTTGTAACCTCCCCTTTTTAGTGACATGATGCTGTCATGTAGTCTATTGAATATTATTGCAAAGTTGTTGTTGATAAAACAGTATTTGTTTAATTGTATTTCAGATACATCTACATTGGAATTGGGAGTAGAAAGTGAGAAGCGGATTGTGCTCATAGGACGAACAGGATCTGGTAAAAGTGCTACAGGAAATACTATTCTTGGGAAGATTGTGTTTAAAGCTGATGCGTCAGGATCTCCAGTCACGAGCAAATGTAAACGAGGGGAGACAATCCATGCAGGAAAGAAAGTTATTGTTGTTGACACACCAGGCTTATTTGACACTGGTATGACAAATGAAAAAGTTACCAAGGAAATAGTGAAATGCATTGGCATGACATCACCAGGTCCACATGCTATGGTTCTCGTTGTCGGTATTGGTCAATTCACTAAGGAGGAACAAGATACTGTTCAACATTTTGTCAATCATTTTGGTGAAGGAATGCTTAAATATATGATTGTTCTTTTTACAAGACAAGATGATCTTTCTAAAATAAACAAGTCTATTCATCAATATGTTGACAGTGTTCCAAATGAACTTAAGGCAATACTCTATCAATGTGAAAATCGTTATGTAGCTTTTAACAATGACGCAGTAGGTCAGACAAAGAGAGAGCAGGTCAGTCACTTTTTTGATATGGTGGACTTAATACTGACTCGTAATGGTCGTTCCTGTTACACAAATGAACTATATGCAGAGGCAGAGGTTACATTGCAACGGCGAATGCGTCATCAGAAGGAAATACTAGAAAAAAAAGAAACAACAAGAGACAGATGAAATTACACGCCGATTAGAGAAAAAGTATGAAAAAAAATTGGAAAAAGGAAGTCTTGAAAAAAGTAGACATGAAGAAGCACTGAAATCAACGAAAATACAAGAAGAAAAATCTAAAGAAGAAAAAGTCGTGTTAATGAATGACATAAAAAAGCTGCAAAGTCAACTTGATGACAGAAGTAATAGAGAAGATAGAGCATATATGCAAAAACGCATGGAATCACTACAACAACAATTAGTTGCTGTTGACAGAAGAAATATCAAAAGGGAAAATGAAAGATTACAGAGAGATCTTGACGAATCAAACAGGAGATGGGAAAAGATATTAGAAGAAAAGAAAAAAGAAATTAGCGAATGCGTCAAAAGACAGCAAATTGAATATGAAAGTAAAACGAATTCTGAAAATCTTCGAAGGCGTGAAAGAGATAACATTGAAAATGAAAATGGCGGCGTAGTGGACGACATAATTGAAGGTTTTAAACGAGTTGGCTCAGGCATGGCGAAAGCCGGAAGAAAATTCCTTAGTTTCCTTGGATTTTAAATGTTCAGATTAACAGAGAACATTTAATTAATACCCTTAATCATTCGCACTTTAAAGTTAAAATTTCACCATAGAAGATCCAAAATTTGTTATAACATTGTTCTCTAGTCTAATGGGATATTTTATAGACGAGATATTTTATATATTAACCAGATGTATATGAAAGTAGATCTAACAATATAGTGATATTGTCTTTTATTGTATTATTAAATTAAATTAGACAAACTAGACAAGATAAATTAGAATTGATCTTAGCAATAATTAACTGCCAGCGTATTCAGCTTTTTTTTCTATGTTGATTTTACTTATTTTCTGCATTTACTTTGATATGTAAGTACAGTAAATGTCTCACAGATCAAGACTGTTGTGTATAAAGACGAAATGGAGAATGCAATACTCCACTAATGACCAAATCTTATTAAAAGCTGATCTCTCACTTGCTTCCTGCACCCTTTACGTATACGTCGCGGCGTTGGAGATAGGAAGAAACCCCATATGCGAATGACCGATACTATGAAAGTGCTACTAAACTGTCTGCCATGCTACGACAATCCGATTGTCCGAAAAAGGTCATAACCGTATCTGTCATGTCGTTAAAAATATATGGCAACAGAATAGTAGTACAATAGCACCGACAGGAACGTTGCTAATTACCTATCATGATCATAAATTTTGTATTGTCCCCATAGTGTACCTTGTGTAAGAACTCGACCTTGGTACATTGGTATGGCTGATATTGACTTTATGAATTGTTATTTCTCCCTGAACATCATTATTCAGAAATTAGTAACTTTCGAGATCAAGTGGCCCCACTGTCGGGTTTTGGAGGGTAAATGAAAAGTTTGAAGCTATAGAAGGGGTAATCAGAAACCGTAACTCAAAGGAGGACAGATGATACAATGGCCAAAAGAAAAAGGACAAAAGGGCAAACAACAATCAACAAAACATTACACAGATAACCAAAGATCGACCACCATGAACCCAACGAAACAGCGGGGGTGAACGCAGGTGCTCCAGAAGGGCAAGCAGGTCCTGCTCCACATGTGACTCCCGTCGAGTTACTATCAAACGAAACGGACATCATCTGAAATAGAGTCGTGTCGGACACCAGTAGACCTTAAATACAAATAAAATATATAAAACATGAGCCCCCATAAACAAATGGGATTTAAGATGAATTGAACATAATTTTTACGCGGAAATAGTAGCGGACATCACACCAAGGACCTAAAAACGTGAACACGTGTAATTTGACAACACGAACACCAATAAGACAAGTGCAAATACGGCGCAAACGCAGATGCCCCAAAAGGGTAACCAATACCTACTCCACATGTGGTACCCATCGTGTAAATCTTGTTACAAACCCGGCGATAAGTCATGAATGAAGAAAGGACTGGATTGTTATTACGACAATCAGAATATGTCCGTGGTCATTTGTGACACAGATACTCCGTAACGGTTAACCAAGTCATGGTGGCGAAAATAAAACTTTCGAAGTGATGACTTTAATTTAGCATTTAAGAACACTTGGTTCAGAAGCTTCCTTATTAGCAGCAACTCCTATCAAGGAAATCATGATAGGACCCACACGTGCTGGAATATGGAATATACTCCATATATAGGTGCTGCTTGAATATTGCTACATTGGTACGAAGTCCGCACGACAGATCGAAACTAGCATACCAAACGAATTTTAGAGACGAATAGATATCTCTATCTGATCCATTCGACCCGGATGATCCTGCTCTCATCGATCGCTATCCTGAATATAATAGTACCGAAACAGATATTGGTGACAGACCACCGACACCAACACGGGATACAAATTGCAGGCAAAGGCCTAGCAAGAAGAAGAAATATATGTCCGCAATACCTGAGCAGGGTAGCCGGACGTAAAACCCTCATATATAATAATGCTACATATAAATGGAAGGTTCACAATGTGAAAATTTAAATCATCTCTTTTGTCATAAAGGTTCGTCCATAACCACCCCTCACTGTCAATTTCGAGGTGTATGTCAAGGTATGAAGCATATCTTGTCATAAGACATCCTTTATTTGTTGTCTTCAATAAGATCGTTTGTTTGTATCATGATTGGCTATTTATAAAAGTATATTTTGTGTTTGTCTTGGCCTTTAACTAGCTTACCTCCAACACTCTTAATTAAAGTATCTATGTCAATCAAGGACAGTGAACAGTCATACATATGTAATTTATGGGTATCGTTTTTGCATCAATTTCTATTTTAGGATTATATTTTGAAACTGTTCTGACTGTGGTATTTTTTGCTTTGCATTTTATGCCTTACATTTTTAAAAGCACCAACTTTCATAACTTTTTTCATCTTTTTTTAATGTTTTTAGTGTCTTTATAATGGTACATTTTTTGCATTAATTAGTACATATTTTTTCCTTTATAAGCTCCTTGCAAAAAACTGGTCATTTGAATATTACTTTGTCCATACAGATGTGACTACTCTTTCTAATAGATACAAACGATATGAATGGTTTTGATACATCGATGTAATTCTCTAAAGAGGTTGTATTTATATGCATTGGATTTCAACACAAGAGATTCTTTCAAATAGACGATTTCTTATGATGCGATTTGACAATTTTCGGAACAAAAAAATGCGTTACATCAACTTAATATAATTTGATTTCAAGATCTAACGAAATATTAACATGTTTCTCAAAAATGTGTAAGTTCCAATTCCTTCTCTTTCTTCATTTCAGAACCTTCTTGCTTCGTTTTCCTGAAAGATTAATACAATTATTTTAAATCAGATCGTTGATTTAATGTTTGTTGCATGGTGCTTAACGCCACTTTCAACACTATTTCAGTTATATCATGGCGGTCTGTTTTATTGGTGTAGGAAACAGGAGTACCCGGAGAAAACCACCAACCTGACACATAATGTTGTATCGAGTACACCTCGCCATGAACGGGGTTCGAACTCACAACTTTATTGGTGATAGGCTCTGATTACACACGTAGTTGTACTGCCCCTCGTTGTTTTAAAAACAAAACAAAGAATGTTCTAACCATAAGATATACCAATCTTCTGTTTCTACAAGTTATTTCAGAGTGACTTACTCATTTAGAACTAAAAATAAAATATATATAATTTAAGGAATTAGAAACTCAATGAATTACAAGTTGTGAAATAAAAACAGATTAAAGAGAAAGTAGGAGTGTATTAATAATGTCCTCAATTTTAGGTCAGTGTTTCTTTAGAATTTCAGTAGTTACAAAATAAAAACGTAGTTATCTAATTTAGTGCGCACGACGCGTTTCTGGAATAAAAATTCGGCAGGTACGCTCTAAGTCAAAAGATGGTTAAGTCAAAAAACATTAAAGTCTTTAGGGGCAAGATAACAAAATGGTATAAACAGGAAAGCTAAAATCGGATAAGATCACCTATGTCTTAGAGAAATATTAGTTTTTAAGATTATTATATTATCTAGGAACGGTGCATTTCAACAATAAAGCGCCGATCTGTTGAGACCGTATTTGCATGATGCTTAATTTCTGGAGTAGTATTACATATATATTCCGGTACACTAACAATTAGATATTTGCAAAAAATACGATCAACACGTCACAATAATATGTAGATCGTCCATATTCCATCGAGAATCCACATTTAGTGCTAACTTGCATTAGTGGCCCCAAAGCAAGAACAGAGGTGGAAATGTACGTCTTTTAGGAATTGATACATGTCCTAGTTTGAATGATATAATGGGAATAAGGTGCATTAAATGTAACCGAAGCGAGCAGGTGTACGATTTTAAACGTTTCGGAGTTTCTTGCCTTGTGGATAATTAGTATAAATAGGGTCGAAACATGTAAGTTGCTGTTAAAATAAGATTGTATGAATATTGATACGAACAAGTTAAAATAAGGAAAAAGAGATGAAATAATAAAGAAATAAAGAAATTTTATTGAAAATAAATATGCAAACAGAAAGTTAAAAAAAAAGGGGGGGGGAGTGGCAATTCCGTGCCACGAGCGCCTGTGGCTTAGTGGAGAAACTTCAACTATCAATTATAATCTTTCGGTTTATCAGTCCGCTGATCTAATCCATGACATTATCATGTTCTGTATATGTGAGACAATCTATGTATTCTTTAGGATTAAATATACGATCTGCCGAACTCACCTCCAGTCGTGTACTTAAATATCCCTTTAATAATTTTCTCTATTACTTAAAAAGTGTTATATTTAGTGTGACAAATTAAATTCTTAAAAACTAAACGTCGCCAATTTCCCTTGACAAACAAATTTTTTTAAAGATGGCGTTATTTACTACGTAACATCCGGGTAACTATCCGTCGTAGGCACATACCCTTTTCTGTCAAATACATGCGTCTGCTGTCCTATTGGTATGATTAGGTGAGTAATCGTTTTTTAAAGCCACCGGACAGCTCGGCAATTTTTCAGCTATATCATGGCGAGAACATGTTATTTTTCAATGAGATGATGATGAAGTGGATTTTTATAGTGCTCGCCCACTGAAACAGCAGTCCGCGGATAGACATGTCGCTCCACTCTGACATATTATCCTGATTCTGAACCAACCAGTCTTTGCTCTTACTCCTGAAAGATGCGTGCTGGAGAGGTTTAATATATCAAAAATATCTTACTTTCCAAAGTTTTGTCCCTCTTTTATTGTATCTGGTAATTGTTTATTTAACGTTTCAGGCAAAAGTAGACACAGCAATCCTGCAGAAACTGAACATCCACCAAATATAACTAATGGAAGTGCTTGGCCGAATTTGCCACCAACAAGATCACCCTAGAAATATATTTAAATGCAGTTTTTGTAGTCTTTAGAGTACATCCTCTATGTTTTAACTTGTATAATGCAGAGTACTTAACAATAATGAAAAACGTACGCTTAATATATTGATATATCTAAAGTGCATTAAAAATATACTAATTTCATATTTTTAATCAAAACTAATGAAAAATGTATGCTTAATATATATCTAGTGATATGTTTTTCCCCCTCTTTATTGTCTCCCTTTGAACACATAATCTCTAAAATGGTGGTATAATATAAGAAACTTCCAGATATCAATAAAACAATTACATCGGCTGTCTTTAATAGAACTAACTAATATTATACACCTGACAACTTCTGTGTCATCAAGATTAAATATATAAAGTACACCGAAGGGGAGGGTAATATGTCTCTCAGACCTGGGTTATATTTTGGAATATTACCTGGACAAGACCACATTAATATCATTATTATACTGAGTGTCTAATTGTCCAGGTAATATGCCAAAATATTACCCAGGTAATATGCCGAAATATTACAGAAACTTACACGAAGTAATCTGGTATATAACCCATAAACAGATCAAATGAAAAGAATGTTTTCATGTTACAATTCACTTTAATCCACTGAACCGTTTAATAAGTCCAGCTGTCCGTCAAGAGCGTCGTATCTTACCTTACTATAGACTGACAACTTGTTACTCTTTATTTTAATTAATACATAAAAACATACAAAATTAGAAGATAAGCAGAAATATTTACATGTAAATGAGAGGGATATTATTTTTCGGCTTCAGTGGTTGACCTAAATACGGGGCATGATTTCCAGCAACTTTTGAGTATATATGAGTAAGTGAGTGAGTGATTGTTGTGTAACGCCAAATGAGCAAAATTCAACTATATCATGATGATTAATTATGTAATCGTCTGCTATTTTCGGCTGTTGTAATAGGTGATAGTTTGCAAACGAATGTTCGGTTATAAATGAAATATCTTATTTAAAGAAACATTAACCCCGAGTGTTTCATCCTCGCAGTAGTCAAGGGTTATAGTTAATGGCTTATGTTGTTTAATGCAATTTTCAACAGTTGGTGGTTTTCTCCTGTTTCCTCCACCACATATGGCAGAATATGTGTCATTGAAGCGAGACAACTCGTACTTAAATAAAGGGAGGTTACTCTTAATCAAATTGATAAATCGGGATTATCGCATACATGTTTGTGTAAATATATACAGAGATATAAAGTTTCACATCACATCGTAATTTCATTCATTTGTTCTGTAAGTAACTTCCCCTGTCCCACTTAAATCACTAACTGCATACTACATTTCATTTGTCGGTCATTTTCAATTATTTATTGTTTGTCATTTATCGAATGATTTAAAAAAAAAGTTAGTTTCTTTTGGGGGTTAGTACATGTATATATTTCTTATACATAAGGTTATTTTGTATGTTTCTTTTTGTTTCGTTTTTTCTGTCATATGCTTGATGAGACAAATTCTGCCATATGTAAAACTGGCCGGTTCTATATAACAGAAATATTGTTGAAACTGGCATTAATCACCATAACCCTAACCCATAGACGTACTGCATCAACATAGGAACAACAAAAATGAAATATAACGTGCCTTAGATGAAGCTCTGGATGAAGTCAGGGAGCTACAGTACCCCGTTTCCCACGAACTAGCACATACACGACATTTTATACTTTATATTACAAATTCATAATACTTCCAAATATTATTTGCTAATTGTGTCGAATTGGGAGTAAGTACACAAGTAGTAATTAAACAATCAGATTATAAACAAAGATACAAACATGTGGAATAACGCCAGTTTTGAAGATCGAGACAAACAAGATTACTAGCATAGTAGAGAGTCTGATAGGAATATAATCCCCTCCCAGAGGGTGTGCCGAGAGTAGAATAGGCACTAGGTTGCTCCGTCCTAGAGGCACTAGTCCTCTAAAAGGGGTCAACCCCGCGGGAACCCCGGGGTATAGAAATGGGACCGAGAGCTTCTTCGGCTTGAAGGGGCTTCCGTCAGTTGTGCGGGATGTATAAATTGACAACCAATCCGTCCTTCGGATGAGACGTAAATAAAACCGAGGTCCCGTGTTGAGAGATTGCCACCCTCTTCGCACGTTAAAGAACCCAGAGTAACAGCTCATTATGAACATTATGCTCATGATGAGTGGTCCATATGAGATATGTTGCACTGGCAAAATTATCCGTCCCTA
>MJUT01050638.1:52670-66562 GCA_002080005.1 Gigantidas platifrons | reverse complement strand
CTCTGAAACCAGTCAGTCAGTTTAAAGCAAACATGGCATAGATGGTCCTTGGGTAGTATACTTTTAAATTTGTGTCCGGTGACCATGACCTCCATCCAAGATGGCTGCCATGAGCAGACATAGTTTTAACATAGAACCCTATGGGATTTGAATAGTAACTTAAATGTATTCGGCATGCAGACATTCTTAAGAGGACTTAGTTATGTCAGGTGAGCGATACAGGCTCATCTGAGCCTCTAGTTTCATTTAGAATATGGAAGAAAAATGTTCTATTGTGAACAAAAAGCTTGAAAATCATAGCATATCTTTACTTTAAAAAATGGTATGAATGTCCCATATCATTCATCAGTACTGTAGAATGACCCAAATCTATTTGTTTATAATGTTTCCTTCCCCTACACAACAATTCCCTGGAAGCGTAAATAAAATGTCCATCAGCATGGATCTATATCCTCTGATCTTAGAAAGTACGGATTTAAAACAAGCGGTGGAGATAAATTCAACCAGAAATGTTAAGGCGTCTGATGTTAATTTCCATTGAGGGACATTCAGTAGCTGATTTTGATACACAATCTGCATGCAATAGATGGTGAACAACGACATTCAAAGCATCCTGGATTCAATCCACATTATACGATTACCGCTTAGATGGGCCTGCTATTCGAGATCCAAACTTAGAAATTGATGATTAGACACTCATAGCATGATGGCATCGTTTGATACCAATGACTTTATGACTTATGTCTAAGTGTATCTTAATTTGTTGATTAAAGATGTCATAATCATAATTTCTGTAAGTATTGATAATGTCAGGATGCGATGTTTGTGAGACAACAACCAAAATATTTTACACAAATTGCTGATAATTATTCTCTAGTTTTTGTAATTTTTATTAATTTTTTTAGACAACTGAAAGATTGAGTCGGACAAGTACTTATTTTAGTTAGTTGTCCGAAGGGACAAATTAAAAAATATGTTAATGTAGAGGCCTGCCTTTGAAACTGCTTAACTATATGAAACGAAACTTGGTAGGAAGCATCTACATGTATGGAAGGTTCTGTATTAAGTTTCCTCAAAGCAGAATGAAAGGTGAGCGACACAGGCTCAGCCCACTGAGCCTCTAGTTCTTTGTACCAAAGGTGACCTCTTAATGCAGCTTTAACTGTATTTTTATTTTACATGTAGATAGAAAACGATGCTACCCAGGCTGAACAAAGTGCTCCCACTAGCAATTCTGTGAAATTACCTATTAGATCCTTCTTCAACAAAAAGTTTAGGAAGGATGATGATGAGAACAACAGTACCCATGGCCAAGCTTATGAACCACAAGAAATTTCTCAAGCAACAAATCATACACATCATTCTGAGGTTTGTGTTACATATAATAGCTATTGAAATAAACCCAAATAAAATTAAAATAACATCAGGGCTGACCAAACCAGGCGATGGTGACAAAAGTACCCACGGCCAAACTTACGAAACACAAGAAATTCCTATAGAGACGAATCATACACATATTTCAGAGGTTTGTATTATACATAATAGCTATTGAAATAAACCCAAATAAAATTAAAATAACATCAGGGCTCACCAAACCAGGCGATGGTGACAAAAGTACCCACGGCCAAACTTACGAAACACAAGAAATTCCTATAGAGACGAATCATACACATATTTCAGAGGTTTGTATTATACATAATAGCTATTGAAATAAACCCAAATAAAATTAAAATAACATCAGGGCTGACCAAACCAAGCAATATAGGTGATATTTTTGCCCTTGTTTCAAATCGCCTTATGTCCACCCGTAAGGGGAAGTTTTAGTCACCCTGTCAGGTTTTAGAAGTCAATATTTTTTCACCAATAATCATACTTTTTTTTAATATTCAATACGTGCCTTCAATACGTGCCTATGTTCCCATGTACCTGAAATATGACTTGTAGAGGGTTTCACATTAATTTTTTTTTTTTCTAATCTTGTTGATTGCATTCTTTTTTAAATATCGTTGAGCAGTGCATTTGTTTTGTGAGAGGTGGGGGACATGCGGTAGCAGGGAAAGAAACATTAGATTATATTCAATTTTTTCAAAAGTCTCCCAGATTTTCCCTCACTTCGTCCTTAAGTCATCTAAGAGAGAGAGATTTCATGTCACCCTGATTTTACCAAGTGTGGTGACATAGAATCATCAAAACCATTTTTCTGTATAAGAGGCTGAATTAGTCCAATTATATAAAGTCTAATAATTAGCATAAATATAAACTTTCAAAATTAAAATGCCATTCATGGCGAGGTGTACTTGATACAACATTATGTGATAAAGTTTGTCAGTGACTTGCGGCAAGTCTGTGATTTTTTCAGGGTACTCCAGTTTCCTCCACCAATAAAACTGACCGCCACAATATAACTGAAATATTGTTGGAAGTGACATTAAACATCATAACCCCCCTCCAACGAATTCATTCATATCACAGTTAAGGCGTGACTGCACACAACCACTGAAAAAAATCGTTAAATTGGAATGTTCACCAATGAAACATCTTCGCTAGCCAAGGGTTACGATCCGCTCCTCTTTCCACCCTTGGCAGATTAAGTCAGAATTTTGTAATTCCCGCGTATCGCCCTCTAGCGGATGTATGAAGTTCAGCCCATTTGCATTACATCATTATCAACCAATGAGAACGGTTGTACTATTACCTGTTCGAAGGAATGAAGCCTAAGACTTCAGTTAATTGAGCAAATACTTTAAAAGTTTCTGTAAGTATCGTTCTTCTGTGTTTGGGGTCAAAGATTCATGACACAAGTCTACAGTTTTCACCCCATGTCGCCATTGTTTACATTTTTCTTTCTCTACATGTGATCGTTGCATGATCTTTTGTTAGACACATTTTGATTGGATGCAGCCACCCACAGCTGCATCGAATAGAAAAATAAACCGTGAGGACCCGAAATTCCGACTTAATCTGCCAAGGGTGGAGAGAAGAGGAGCGGATCGTAACCCTTGGCTAGCGAAGATGCCGATGAAACTGACAACATTCTTTTAAGCAGTCATAGCAGTTATATTTCTCAACCAAATTTCACAAGATTTTGTGAATCAAATGAAAGGACTGACATAAAGCCATATATAATAAAGTTTCAATAATATATATGTAGTTTAAAAAAAATAGGGATAAGTAGAAGTTGGCAAAAGAGCCAACAACCCATTTCTAACCAGTTATTGATAAGCTCATAAGGCACATGGGCCTCGCTATCACAGAAAGTAAATCTTGAAAATTACCAATTGTATGAAAATAGAAAAGGAATTCATAAAAATATACCAAAAATAATATTTATTATTGTATGCATATGCCAGGAATCATTCACAATCATGAGTTTAAAACCATGTACATTTATACGTTTACTTTTCGAAATCCAGTGAAAATAATCAAATTAAATTTATTTTATATTGTATTCTAATATGACTCCGTGTTATCGTGTTATCGTCAGTTTATATAATACTCAACAACAACACTTTTAGCGCAAACGCGGTAATGTTGTCAATTCGGCTATTCCGTGTACCCTCCCGCGAAATGGTGTACGTTATACTGACCTACATTTACCGTAGAAAAAATGTAAATAAACAAGAACGTAATATCGGACGATGAAATATAACAAATAAAAATATGTGAACAAATGTTTTTATATTTTTTTTAATATATATGCAAGGTCGTCTGTTGCTATTAATCATGGCTACGCCGTTGAGAATTGGGATCACAGTCGAACATTGTGGTGAAAAATACAAGATAATCCACCATGAGAAGCCCCACACAAATTTTGCTAGACATTACATAATCAGGTCGCTTCAAATGGGACAAATACAGAAAGTATACAGGCACCAAATCTTTGAAATTTCTAGTTCAAACCAACCTCCTACTGCTGCTGTAAGCTCCATTGGCACTGCCACCGAGATGGATACTGAGATGGAACAAAGTCAATCAGTCAATGAACTTCTAGATGTAGAAATTGAAGAAAGTGATGCTGTCCCAGAGAATCCAAACCCTACTAGTAGATTTAAGGCTGTCCCAAGTGCAGAAGTGCTAGATTCCATAGCCATGGCCAGAACAGAGCCCACAACCAATAGACAAACTACCTGGGGATGTGCCTATTGAATATATTTAAATATAATAAATATTATTTACACAGTGGGTGTAATCCTCAAAATTTTCCATACATTGCTGCTACTAATTTTGCTATTTTTCAGTGTCAAAAATTAAAAAAAGTCTTAGGTGGAGGGTTCAAATTGAGTTTCTGTGACAAGCCTGCATACTAAAATTGCATATGGATAATTTTGTACTTCCCTGTGTATATTTATTAGCCAGAAAATATCCTCAAAAAGTAACAACAGTAAATGTACATGTTTCAACACTGCAAGAACAAAAAAAATGCTGTACAGTTATTTATCATAATGTAATTTAAAAGCAAAAATATAATTTTAATGAAAATACATTCTTAGAAAGTCTGTATTGTATCTTACACAAAATTACATACATGATATTTGGTCCTGTTGGGGATTCGAATCCCAATCTTTTGCATTAAATGCAAATGTACTATCCATTTGTACTAACAGAACTGCATACATGTATGAGTACCGTATTCGCCCTAATAAGAGCCCATGTCCCAATAAGTGCCCCCTGCCCAAAATCCTGTGAAAAAAATAGAATAAGCGCCCCCCCTTTCTGCATAATTCAGACTCAAAATTTTTCTTTATGAAATGGCGGCATGAAAAACATGGTGTATAGGGCCCGGCTGAATCGATAAATATGGAATATTCATATTGTCATATTAGAATTGAAATAATTCATTCGCGGTATGATGTTGTACTCATTTATACATGGGCTGGGCCTTTATATTCTTATTTACTACCTCTCTATCGCTTGGTAAAAAATAATCGAATATACAATGTAAACCCCCAGCCCATGTCAGTCTGTGCCAAAAACTTTTTCAGCTACTAGCCCGAATAGCTAATTTTGAGGTTTTCTTCTATTTGTTTATATACATTTCAGTAAAATTTCACTAGCCCGAACAAAATTTTACTAGTCTTGGGCATAGGGCTAGTGGTTAAAGGTGCCACAGACTGCCATGTTGTACTTATTTACACATGGGCTGGACCTTTACTACCTCGCTATCGCTCAGTAAAAAATAATCAAATATAAAGGCCCAGCCTATGTTGTACTCATTTACACATGGGCTGGGCCTTTACTACCTGGTTATCGCTCAGTAAAAAAAAAATCGAATATAAAGGCCCAGCCCATGTGTAAACGAGTACAACATCATAACGCTCATGAATTATTTCTTAAACATGAGCTGTCATAATCTATTTTATCAAGAACAATGGCTCAGAATATCCTTGTTTTATCTTTTTAGTATGGTTATCGGAAAACAATTTTGGCATACAGTTTGAAACTTTGGACGCAAATACAGTTGACTCTCGTTATCTCGAATTCGATGGGACCATGGAAAAAATTCGAGTCAACCGTAGTTCGACTCAAGAGGAGCTACGAAACCCGGAAGTGTAGTTTGTTTAATGACGAAAGGGGGACAACTCGAGCGAAATTTTGAAGAGCTAACACCAGCATCGCATGTCTCGATTCTCGGAACGATTTAAAATTTATTCGATGTTTTTGTTGCTTTTTTTTTTATGTTAAATTCTTTGAATCTTGTGGAACAACTGATAACTTCTAGATATCTTTTTTTATATATCTTTTTTGTATGCATGATTATGTTTTTCAGCTGTTGCATTGTCATTAAACTTCACCCATCATGACGTATTTTTCTTTGTGCAATATTTACAATAAATTGTGTGTTTTTATGATTCAATAAAGTGTAAAAAAAAATTCCCTTTTTATTACAACTGTTAATTAAGAGTAACATTTTTTTCAAATCTATCAAAATTGAGAAATTATAATCAAAATTAATTTCCGACAATAGATCAAACACTTCCGTTGTGTACTTTTCATAATCATTGATGTATGCCGACCCAAGCGCACTTGTAATATTATGAATCGATAATTTTTGATTGTACATATCTAACTTGTGTCATAATACCAAGCCAATTACTAATTAATTTGACAGATTGTGAAATAAACATGTGAAATAGCCTAAGGTAAAAATGTCAAAGCCAATGACCGGATGTTTCACCTGTGATCCGATTTTAATCCCAAGGTAATACACATGTTTTGACAGGCATATAAATATAAATAATATGGCTTTCTACATCTCGGGATCAAAACTTTTATTCGAGACAACCGAAATTTCGACTCATCCGAATTCGACTCGACAGGAGTAAAATTACATATATTTATACACAACGAAGTTCGGGACTTCGATAAAAATTCGACTCAACCGGAAATTCGAGTCAACCGAGTTCGAGACAATGAGAGTCAACTGTATGTGAAATTTCGAAATTTTAGTCATCCAGTTATTCCAGTGTTAGACTGGTATCTTTACTTACAGGTGTCTGGGTAGCTCAATGAGTTAGGTCGCTGGATCTAACAGCTCATACAAGCCTATCACCAATACGGCGTGGGTTCGCGCCCAGCTTTGTAAATTACAAACTAGAGGCTCAGGTGAGCCTTTATCGCTCACCTGATATAAATAAGTCCTCTTAAGGATGTCTGCATGCCGAATACATCTAAGTTACCAGTGTTCAATCTAGAGTGCGCCATTGCGCCATTCCCGCGATTTTTGTCTTTCTGGCGCGATTGAAATGGTCAACTGGGCGCATTGCTTTTTTACCTTTTGAGATCGTCCCGGTAATAAATTCCGGAAATCAGTCCCGAAATACGTCCGGTTTATACAAAGTCTTTATCTGTGTCAGTAGACAGCTCTATGTAAAGTCGTTGTCAAGCGTCCAAGTCACGTTGAGAATTTGTTTGTCAAGGTAAATTCAAGCATGATGTGCGACAGGTCAAAGTCATGAAGCGTATATCTTCATATTTTGAAGAGCGAAACTGATGAAAAGGAAAACAAAGCAATCACTACAAATTTAGAAAATCCTTCAGAAAGTGGAATTGAAAGTTAGAAAAAGAATGAGTCGTCGGGTGTACCTGCTCCACGCAAGTTTCAACAGCAGTGGTCAACTGATACAAAATACAAGGAGTGGCTGCAGTACGATGCTAACAAACAAAATATGACCTGTTCTTTTTGTATTAAAACTAATAAAAAAAATCCCTTTACGACCGGTTGCACGAATTGTAGAACATCTTATTACCATCACTTTGTGTCTGTCTTTTGATTTACTATTAATTTAAAATTCAAATTCAAACTCTTTTATTGACACAAACTCATCAACAAGATATGGTTATATCCCAATTACACAAGATGTATTAACATCACGTGGTGTCCGTTGTCTTTTGACATTGACCCCTAACTTCCAGATTTGGCCCCCTGTCAAATGTTGCCTGGGTCAACATGACCCCCTGTGATCAATTTCTAGATTGAACACTGAGTTACTATTCAAATCCCATAGGGTTCTAAGTTAAAACTATGTCTGCTCATGGCAGCCATCTTGGGTGAAGGTTGTGGTCACCGGACACAATTTTGAAAGTATATACTACCCAAGGAACATCTATGCCATGTTTGCTTTAAATTGGCTGACTGGTTTCAGAGGAGACGACTTTTAAACAATTTTCCCATTGGGTTCTATGTTAAAACTATGTTCGCTGATGGCGGCCATTTTGGACCGAGATTGGGGTCACTGAACACAATTTTGGAAGTTGACCACCTAAGAACCATCGATGAAATGTTTGCTATATTATACCCCCACTCGTAGAGAGGGGGCTATATTGCATTCACCTTGTCCGTCCGTTCGTTTACACTTTCGTAACAGATATCTCAGCTTCTACTGGAAGAAATGATTTTATATTTGGTATATGGCTTTGGCATGGTGATTTGTACCGTGTCTCCCCTTTCCAGGTTTACCGCACATCTACTTCCTGTTTACAGTGCGACTTAGAATTTTTCATGCTGGCCGTAATGAAAACTTTCGTAACAGTTATCTCAGCTTCTACTGGAAGAAATGATTTTATATTTGATATATGGCTTTGGCATGGTGACTTGTACCGTGTCTCCCCTTTCCAGGTTTACCGCACATCTACTTCCTGTTTACCGTGCGACTTACAAACTAGAGGCTCAGCACTGAGCTGAGCCTGTGTCGCTCACCTTCCATTCTGCTCTGAAGAAACTTAATACAGAACATTCCATAGCCTATAGGTGCTTCCCACAGGCCTCTACATTAACATTTGCTTTAACATGTCCCTTCAGACATTATTAACTAAAACGAGTTGCAAGTCAAAATCATTTGGTCTTGTTTTATACTCGGCTATAAAAAAAACTTCCGGTAGGGGATCGGGATGATCTCGGGCCTCAACTCTTGGGGCATTTAATTTATCTATTCACCCCGATCATAAATATATATGATTTGGGGGAGAGGATCTCAACCATTAAAAAGTTCACCTCAGGTAGGGGGTGGGGTATGACCCCCGGGGCCTGAGCTATAGGGCATTTAATTTGCCTAGTCACCCTGATCATAAATATATATGGCTTAGGGGTGGGGATCTCAACCATTAAAAAGTTCATTTCAGGTAGGGGTGGGGTAAGACCCCCCTCCCCCGGGGTCCTGAGTTATAAGGCATTTAATTTGCCTAGTCACCCTGATCATAAATATATACGGTTTAGGGTGGATATCTCGATCACATTTTTTTTATACAGATTCATTTTAACTGTATTATACTAAAGTAAATTATGTCAATATTTAAATAGAGTTATCTCTTTCCACAGATTAAATTGGAGTTATCTTTCTTTCCACAGAAAACAGATTTAGAAGATCTTTGAAGGTATTTCCCATAGGGTCAAATGTTAAACTTTGTCCCACAGTGACGGCCATTTTGGACTTCAGATCAGCACCAAAAACATAATTTTGGTAGAGGACCATCCAAGGAACATTTCTGCAAGAGATTATTTTTACTGACATTGTGGCTTCTGAGAAGAAGATCTTTGAAGGTATTTACCATAGGGTCCAATGTTAAACTTCATCCTGCTGTGGTGGCCATCTTGGATTTTGGATCTGCACCAAAAACATAATTTTGGTAGAGGATGCACATTCCTGCCAAGTTTGGTTCCATTTGGCTCAGTGGTTTCCGAGGAGAAGATTGAAATGTGAAAAGCTAACGACGGACGACGACGGACGCCAAGTGATGGCAATAGCTCACATGACCCTTTGGGTCAGGTGAGCTAATGAACGAGTGGGGGTATTCTTAGCACGACGTAGCGTGCAACATCTTGTTGGTTTACTGGCTTCAGAGGAGAAGATTTTAAAAGATTTTTTCCCATAGGGTCCTATGTTAAAACTATGTCCGCGGATGGCGGCCATCTTGGATAGAGGTCTGGGTCACTGGATATAATTTTGAAAGTTGACCATTTAAGGACCATTCATGCCATGTTTGCTTTAAATTGGCTTACTGGTTTCAGAGGAAAAAATTTTAAACATTTTTCCCATAGGGTCCTACAAATGTATGTTAAAACTATGTTTGCTGATGGTGGCTATCTTGGATGGAGGTCTGGGTCACATGACATTTTTTTGAAAGTTGACCACCTAAGGACCATTCATGCCAGGTTTGCTTTAAATTGACTTACTGGTTTCAGAGGAAAACATTTTAAAAAAAAATGTCCATAGGGTCCTATGTTAAAACTAAATCGAGTCATGGCGGCCATCTTGGATATGCGATTGGCACAAAAATAACAAATTTAGTAGAGGACCATCCAGTCATCATTTCTATAATGTTACAATTCCATCGGCTGAGTAGTTTCTGACAAGTTTCAACCAATCAGAACACATTATTGGCCCTGGTGGCCATGTTGGATTTCAGATCTGCACCAAAATAACATATTTGGTAGAGGACCTCCCAATGAACATTTCTGCCAAGTTTGGTCCAAATCTGTTCAGTAGTTTCAAAGAAGAAGATGAAAGTATGAAAAGTTTACAGACGCGGACGACGACGACGACGACGGACGCAAAGTGATGACAAAAGCTCACATGACCCTTTGGGTCAGGTGAGCTAAAAAGGGTGCACTCGACTCGCAGTTGCAAGTGATAAAGTTTACCAGTTGCTTGCCCAGGGTCGGTGGTTCCCTCCGGGTACTCCGGCTTCCTCCACCACTAAAACTGGTTGCCATGATATAGCTGATATATTGCTGAAAGTGGCGTTAAACACCAAAATTCAAATATTATTCAAATTCTTTACTTACACTACATGTCCACTGGTCACTTATTCTGTAACAACCATCTAAATTTAACCGTTGTAAATTTTTACACGATGTGCCAACCATCATTAATACATCATTCTCCACAGAAAAACATCTGAAAAAAATTTGGATATATTCCATGTACAAATATCATCAGGAGACATTTACTACCACCATCAATATAATCTCTAACAAGATGAACTGTGAGCTAATTAATGCTCACTTGTGATATCCCCGCATATATGTTCTATGTGTATAAAAACCAACCAAGTCAGCAAACAGGAAGTAGGAATGTGACGGGTCCAAAAATACTTCCCACGATATGGGGTACATATATGAAGCTTGTGATCAAATATCAGATTTCTGCCATCAATAGTTGCTGAGAGAAATGCGACGAAAAATATCTTGGGACGGATGGAAGGACAAATAGACGGAAGGACGGACAGTGGTAAAACAGTATACCACCCCTTCGGTGGAGCAGGGGTATAACAAAATACATCTAAAATATAGGGTTAAGCCTAGCACAGCATGATACAAATGTAATTGTTTCAATTGACTGGTTTGGTTTATGTTGTTTAATGCCACTTTCAACAATATTTCAGTTATATCGCCTGAGCAGGGTTCGAACTCACAACTTAAGTGGTGATAGGTGCTGATTGCACAGGTAGCTGCAAATCCAACTACGTTTTGTACCATACGACCTACATTTTGTAGACCATGACAGCCCCTCTTAAACACTCGGCTGTATCTTTATAGCTCTAGGTCACTGAAACAACAGTCCACAAAAAAGGGTAAACATGTTGCTCAACTCAAACTCATGGCCTTCATTTACTTTAGGGGGTCACAACATAACCTCAAAAAAAGATGGGTCTTAGGGTTAGTGTTAGTGATAGGGTAGGGTTAGAGTATAATTATGGGTTGGGACCCCTAAAATAAATTCTAAAAATGTTGGGATCCCTAAAGTAAATCTAGGCCCTCATTATGATCTTTCTACTTATACTTTAATGGCATGCGCTTAGCCGAGAAGTAGCAAATATCAATTTTATTATTACCCAGGCTTGAACCCACAATCAATTACATGTACACCACTGATGCGGTCTGTAAATGGTAACATTTCAAAGCCACAAGATTTATCTTTTATTTACACATTTGTCCTCCACACAAAAGGGTCAAAAGTTGTTGCAGATTACATACCCGAACTAGGTTTTTTCCCCCGAGATTACCGGATCTAAAAGGGTTGCGGATAATGCACAAATGTGGGTAATATACAGCCGTTTATGGTTTTGTTAATGAAAACTGGTTGACAACAATTAAAACAAATAACATTCAGAAAGTCTAAAATGTGTTAATTACTTACCTTGTTAACCTTAGCTGTTGTAAATGTTTACATTTCACACACACAAGACTAATCCCATGACTTGTCAACATTTTGGTATCCTCTAGATTTATGCTAGATACACGATCACTATACGAAGTCAACCTTGAAAGAACGATGTCATCCACTCTGTGTTGGTGACTGAGCTCAACATTCCGCCAAAGGTCAGGGTCACGACATAGATTGTACCAACACTTGCACACAAGACTTGCTCGACAGAGAAGTTCATACATAGTCAAACTTTTTAAAATTTGCAATAAAATATTTGATGGTAATCTATTAATATTTGGATAAAGATCCTCGTCACTGTTATTTGAAGAGTTATCTGTCCTAAACATCGAAAAGTCTAATGGAAAATTCTGATTATCTTCATCCCGGGTAGCATCAATTGCTATCTCTCGTGTTTGTGGGTCAGTTTGGGTTGCAGAGTCTGACATGCTTCTGAAGTTAAATACATATTTAACAGACTGACGACTATTACAACCATCTCCTAGAAGAACAGTGTGGGTCATATTTGATGTCGAACCTGTGCCCCCAAAGGTCAATGTCATTTCTGTATGTCGGCTTGGTTGAATTCTAAAAGTTGAATTTGAACTATCTGACCTAGCAGAGTCTATCTGATCATCAGAGCTATCACTATCTGATGAAGAAGATGATGATGATGATGAATTTTCAACTGGTACTAACTCCCCTGTATCATCTACAATAATTTTAGATGGTTCAGGTGGATTCCTATTAAATCTGTTATCACTTGAACAGCTTGCCATCTTTTCAAATTCTAATGGTCTATCCATGTGGGATTGACTGGGTTTTGTAAATGACGATATATTCTGAGATGTTACCCAGTCAACAAGTACATCAGAGGGCATCACTGCTTCTTCACTTCCTGAGGCTGACCTTGAACTTGATCTTGAATTTTCATCTAAATCTTGAAATCCACCATTGTTATCAGGTTCAATATTCATGTCAGCATTCTCAACTGGACTTACAGATCTTGCAACATGCTGAGCTGAACCACTCTGCTCATTATCTGAATGTGTTGAATAATTACCGGTATTAGAGATGCTGGCAAAATCTGCGGAAACATTTCCAATCTGTATCGAGGAATTATTACAGGGGGCGCCACCTTCATTTGAGATATCATCCACTTGTACTTTATCTTTTTCGGTACATCTTCTTTTAAATGGCTGGTCAGAATCTGAATCCATTGCTGAAAATATCACAAATATTTAAAAGATATAAATCTGAAAACAAATAAAAAGAAAATGGTGGACAGGATCATGTGACATAACTTTCTTCTGGTTAATACAACTTTAGGGAGTGAGTGAGTGATTGTTGCTTAACACCAACTCAGAAATTTTTCAGCTACAAATGTAAATGTATGTCATGGCGAGAACAAGTTAATTTTCAATGAGATAATGATGATGAGGTCTGTTTCGTACTAGACCAGCACTTTGCTAGACTTTTATAGGTCACTGAAACAACAATCTGCAGAGAGAAATGTCGCCTAACTCGTACACATTATCCTGATTCCGAGCTAACTACATTTTGTACTTGTAATCTCAACGCCAGATTAATTTAGGCTTCCAAAGAAATTTTCTGTCTGTATCTTCATCCTAATTTCTTCGGAAGCCTAATAATCTCAAAGAGATTATGAGCCAACCAATCTTTGCTCTTTTTCTTTCATGCTGCATTCTTATCTGAGAAGCAACAAATACAAATTTTAGTCTTTAGTTTGATCCGATTGGGTACAAACCGCTCTACCACACTCGAGGTGAGGATGCTAACCATTACACTATCGTTGATGATGTGGTTCAGTTGTAAAAAGATGAGCAGAGTTATTCCTGTGAAAAGAGTTTATTGTCTCGAAAACAGGGGCCCGGGTGGCTCAATGAGTTAGGTCGCTGGATCTAACAGCTCATACAACCCTATCACCAATACGGCGTGGGTTCATGCTCGGCTTTGTAAATTACAAACTAGAGGCCCCCAGGAGCCTGTATAGCTCACCTGGGTATAACAACATGGCAATAAAACTTGATAAAAAAAATAAGAAATGTAGCCCTCGTCATTGCAGATCCCCTCTACAAAATAATTTGGGCAGAGGTTCCCCCTTTAATGTATGTTATCAACATTGCTATAAAAAACATAAATGTCAATGAATCTCAAAATTTAGCTTTTGCTACTTCACATTTTGTAATAGAGTTGCTTCCCTTTGATTATTTGAGTAACCAAAAGCAG
>MJUT01050638.1:35607-51203 GCA_002080005.1 Gigantidas platifrons | reverse complement strand
AAAAAAAAAAAAAAAAAAAAAAAAATTGTCAAGATATTGAAAACGATGTATACATAAATTGTGACAAATATTTATGTGATACTGCGCATATATTTTTCTCACAGGACGATTAATTGAGTTAATATTTTTTTTGTATTCTCTCTTTAAGAAATGTTCCATATTTTATAATTTATACATAAGTACAGCACCATAGTTTATGGAAAAATGAGGAAATATCAGATTCCATCAGTATATGTATAAAATTTGTCAAAACACATGAGATCAAAGAACACAAGCTGTGAGGTATATGTATTATATATACCATGGATCTTACGAATTAACTTATTTAAACCAACNAATCCGAAGGATGAGTTGGTTTAAATAAGTTCATGAGTAAGATCCATGGTATATATGGTTTGTAACAGAAATCAATATTGGGTGCTTTCGTCGAGGTCCGCGTTAACCATGGAATAACATGCAGATCTTTATATTAAACCATGATGTAAGCTCCTCCCACTTCCATAGAAACTTAACTATTATTCTCACGTGATGTCAAAATCATGGAATAACATCAAGATCTTCATGTTAGACCATGGTTTGTAAAAGTTAACTATTTTTAAGTTGGTTACTGCTTAAAAAACATCAAAGGAAAAATGTGTATTTATGTTACAAAATTCTTTTATGTTTGCAATTGGTTTCAACTTTGTTTTACTCATACCAAGTTTACAAGTGCATAATTACAGAACCAAAGCCATGAATGAATGACAATAAAGAGATAAAAAATATACAATAATCCCCAATCAATAATTGTAATTATGAAATCAACAATCATCAATTTCAATTAAGCATTTCAAACAATATACGTAATAATTGCTTGAAAATAACTTACCGTAATTAATTTTTCTTTCAATTAATATTATTCTATATCATTTACTTCAGTATTTTAAATTAAAATATCCATTATGTTCATTAAAATACTTTTTAATAATCAGGGCAAACGGGGAAGGAAAAGTGAAAGTGTACAACATAAGTACAGGCACTTGTTTCTGGTAAAAAAAATATACCTAGATACTAATAATACCACAAGGTACGTAACCGTTCATTTGCCAAAAAATATATGTCATCAAGCTTTTCACGTTTTTTCAATTCGACGGACGCTAGCATGGAGGAATGGCCTACATCATCTGAAACTACAATGATTTATCTACAAAATGATGTATAAAATTTTAACACCTACCTTTGCTGAACCTCAACAATACAACAGACCTTTTTCTGTGGGTCACGTATCAACTTTCATCATTAAAACATATATAGTCTCTAACATTGTTTCCTGTTTATTATGATAATTTCTCAAATCAAGATAGTTAAATTTTCACATTTTAAAGTTCGAGGTTTACTGAGAACTTTAAAATGTGAAAATTTAACTATCAAGATTTGAGAAAGGAAACAATCAGTTAGAGATTGTTTCTCTAATGAACCACAATAAAATATTTGCAAGTGATCCCCAAGCTGAAGGTGTCCTTTCCCCAAATGTGCCTCCATCTTGTTATTGACGTGGATTTCATAATGAAATCACTACGCCGATGATCTAATAAGGGCTCATTTATGCAACACACTCAAGTAATTATTTAATATTTTGATTAACATTGTAAACATATGTCACAAGAAAACATGAATTTCCTTTGAATGTCAAACAAAAGTATGTATATTATAAAACACATTTGTCGCACACCGATAGATCCTTTATAAATATATATCCTAAGCCGGGAATGTCACATTATATACCCTGTCTGATAGCTGAATAACAGATATATTACGGATTTAACCATTGTTTTTTTTAAATACAGAATCCAACCGTATTAAAATATATTTGTGTCTTTTATTTTCATTTTTTTGTATTTCTAGATGTTCTTTTCCATATCTTTGATGTCATAATCTTCAATGACGTCAAAATATGTGTCATGTGATATTTCATGTATGGGGTGTCTCATGAAGGAAAATACTGTACTTTCAATAAAATATCAGTGAGAAAGAGAATCAAACACCGGTAAGAGGGCAAGACAGAAAATCTCAGACAAGGATATCTGACATTTTTTAATCACGATTTGTTTACATTTTTTAAACGTTGCTAAAATGAGTATAGAAAATTACGTAATTGCGTAATTGACCAATCAGCGACTGAGAACAAAGTGATCCACACGTTGATTATCGATTTTTTTCGCACACGGGTTGAGAAGTGTGAAAATTGAACTAGAATTAGAGAAATCTTTTTCTAACATCTCAACGTTTTTTTTATTGCATTTTTGTACAACTTTTCTTCTTTTTTTTTTCACTGCTAGGTAGCAATCTCCCAGTTTCCTGTTTTAATGATGAAAGCAGAAAAAGGTCTGTTGTATTGTTGAGGTTCAACAAAGTTAGGTGTTTTGTACATCATTTTGTAGATAAATTATCGTAGTTTCTGATGATGTAAGGCCATACCTTCATGATGGCGTCCGTCGAGTTGAAAAAACGTGAATATCACGATGACATAGATTTTTTGCAAATGAACGGTTACATACCTGGTGGTATTAATAGTATCTAGGTATATTTTTTTTAACAGAAACAAGTACCTGTGAATGCAAGGAGAGAAAAAAGGACACCATCATTTAATAATAAAAGATCGAAAATCCTAATTAAAATATCCACTATGTTCATTAAAATACTTTTTAATATAATCAGGGCATATGGACCCACTTTTAGGGCGAACGAACCCAGGGCGAATGTGTAATTAGGGCGAACGGACCCGACACCCTAGGATGAAGATACAGACATAAAATTTCATAAGAATCCTAATCTCAATTACTAATGAGAAATTTTCTGTCTGTATCTTGATCCTAGGATGAAGATAGCACCAGACAGACAATTTCATCGGAATCCTAATCTGGATACCTGGATCTGTGCGACTGTAAATTTAAGTCTGTAGACTTCTTTTGTCGCCTCGCGTTTATATTAATAAACATGACTTATACTACCCTTGCGCAAATTAACTTTTGCAAACACAAAATCTTCCTTGTAAAGATGAGCTTAAAGTGAAAGGATTGCATACGGACTATGCCCAGTATGGGTGACAAGCAATGAAATATTTCCAGTTCATTTAACAAATAGCTGTATGCTTAAGTAAACGGACAGAAAGTCACAGGACAAAAAGTCACAATTTTGATAGGACAAAAAGTCACAAATCATTATTTTAATACACATAGGACAAAAAGTCACAGATTTCAGTTTTAAATATAGAACAAAGTTTGCTTGTATGTTCATGACATTTCTTTTCCCACATTAAATTCTACAGCAGATAGTTAAATTGATACATTTGATAGTGATAAGATCTTGATGCAACCTGTTTTGCTTAGTTAAAACTACAAAAATGTATGTGGTGACCTCTGGATGTGTATTCCATCATTGCTTTTAGTGATATACTGGAATATTCATGGCATTTTGTCAGTGGTGAGGTGTACTCAATACAACATTATGTGATAAAGTTTGTCAGTGGTGAGGTGTACATCCTGCTTGTTTATTCAGAAATCAAGTTGTTTTAAAAGGGATATTTTAATGATTGTAAATATTCACTACTTCCTTTAAAGCCACAACACACAAATTTAACAATTTTATTGGTTAAAAAAAGCTCACACAAGTAGAAAGGTTAATCTTTCAACTTCATCCAAAAACAAAAACAAAAATATCTTTGAAAAAATCTTCAAAAACATTTCAAAATAATAAAAATTGATATAAAAAATAAAATGCTGTGAAAAATACCTCTGCAAAAACACCTAAAAAATATTACTGGAATTAAAAATAATATTTAATATTTAGGTTGATTTTTTTTTAATCAAACATTTTTTTTTACTGAAAATGAACAAATAATGAAAATTGTGACTTTTTGTCCTATTTTTTTTACAATATTTGATTGAGGTTGTGACTTTTTGTCCTGTCAGCCTGTGACTTTTTGTCTGTGACTTTTTGTCCGTGACTTTTTGTCCTGTGACTTTCTGTCCTACATTCTATGCTTACTATGTATAATTATATACCATATACAGAAAAGATTCCTGATACGTGCTAATCTGGTTTAAATATTAAGAAAAATAGACAAATCTTCAACTTTAGTAAACTGTTCCAAGTTCCCAGCAACATTCGTTTCCAATAGGAAGGATAAAGTCCGATAAACACCGAAAAACCGTAAACAAATTTCAGTGACGTAAAGCACATCATCCTAAAGCGGAAGTAATGTACTTCAGAAGAAGATTTGACAGCTTCATAAATCTTTTGCAACGGAAACAAAACCACGATACTCTGATGTTTAATGAATAAATGTAAGTTTTAAGAGAGATTGATTTATACTGTGCAACAGTTGTATATATTTATTTTGTACTGTAGTAACACCATCAATATGTTTTTTGCACCTGTATTGAGCTGCAAGTTGTAACCGTTTCAGTTTATGAACACCTTCCCCGGCGGAATCGTCCATTTGAGAAAATTGAGTGTGTTTGCAGTCTGTGCCAAAAACTTTTTCAACAACTATCCTAGGGGGCAATTCAGGCCCCACAATTCACTAGCCCTCCCTGATTTTAACTAGCCCGAATAAAAGATATAAATTGTGTTTAATTTTTATTGAATAATTCCTTTTTTATTCTTCATAGTCCTTCAGAAAGTGTTTCATTTTATTAAAAACAAGTTCATGTTCCGAAATCAAATTGTACAGACAACAACGTACATGGAAACGAAAAAAGTGTGCCGTCAACTAGAGGGGAAGTAAATGTGATAAAAATTTAGAAACAGTCATTTAGCTAAGAACATTGATGAAAAACGTTATCTTAATGTGCAGTGTCCGAAATTCGATAAGAACCTAATTTCGATGGGTCAGTATTTTTAGTGTCGCATTCGGATACTGATGACGTCACCACCTGGAACTTTTTGGTATAGAACTACCTAATGTTGACGTCTACCACAAGTAAACAAAAATCTAGAAAATGTCTTTAAAAGAAGTGAGTAACTTATTTGATTCCTCCTAGACTAGAAAAACTATGTTTTCACTAATACCATTTTGATTTGACTGTAAAACGTTGATTTTCCTCATGAAAACTTAATTAGAATCCACTGAACTGTCAGTGTCACTGTCTTGATCATCTGCATCTATGCTTATATATTCTAAAAATAGAACATAGTGGAATCCCTGTCCAAAAATAAAATGTATGGAAAGCCAAAGGTGTCGTGTTATGAAATTGTTCAAATGACGTTCAGAGACCACTTTAAAGAGTGGCAACTTACATAAGTGAGAATAAAGTGCTACCAATGGAAAACTAATTAAATCTATGATTTTTTTGTAAGTTTATGTCTGTATATTTATTTTTTTTAAATTAAACAATGTTTTCCATTAAAAAAAAATCTCGAATTTTATCAACTACAATCAAAGGTCATCTTGAGGTTTCATAACATATTTCATTTTTCTACATTTCTAACAGTCTGCAATTTTTGAGAGAAAACAAATATTTGAAAAAAATATATACTTCACAGTATCTTCGAACTTGGTGATTAGTGTCGACATTTTTTGGGCCGAGATATATTGGGGATGACTTTTTTTTAGGGCCGAATGAGTTGGAATTATCTCCCCTATCCAAATAAGGATACACCATTTTCTTTCAGGTAAAAACAACACACTTCATCAGGGCTTTCAATAGAAGCCGGTAGCCGGCGATTTTCGCCGTTTATTTAGAGAAAGACCGCCGGCTATTTTGTTGGAAAAAAAATTGAAATTTTATTTCAATCATGTCAATATTGTTGTCGTGTTTCAAATATAAATCTATATTTACGGCGCTTTATTTATATTTTTTTTTTTGCTTCCTGGAATAAGAGCTTTCCGATATACTATTTAATACACGTTTTTTCATTGGTCGAGAGATTTGTTCAGGACTAGTACTGTATCCCAGAGATTCCCAAACAAATCCGTTAAAAATAAATTTGGTCCAGAAAACATTGGTTTCCACCGGACCGACTATCCAGTATAAAATACAGTGTGTTTGTTGTATAATAGAGCCCTGTTTGATCTCCAATTTGTCCATAATTTATTTTGATTAAAACTAAAGTGAAATGCCAGATCAAAACTCTTTTCTTGTATCATTTCTCCATGCTTTGATGAAGTTCAAGGACATTCACATTGACAAAATTAAAGTCGCAATCTCAGAAATGCTTTAATGAACGGAAATATCAATATTTGAAATTTTAAGTACAATGCCTTCCCGGGAAAGACGTTTGAAAGAAAATGCAAAGAAAGTGGAAAAGGAAAACAAAAGTTTGACATCTATTTTTCAACTTCGCAAGTTGATAAAAAAAATGAGTTATTTCCCTTTGTTATATAAATACTTGAAACAAACCAAAATTAACAAAATTTAAATATGCCATTTACAATATTTTATTATCAAACAATAAAACCACTTAAGTTTAATCTGAAATAAAAACCTGTCTACTTAAACTGAAACAAAGACAATATTTAGCAACAACCAGTTCTATACATTACCTGTAGTAATAACACACAGGCATAAATAGATATTCATTACTTCTTCTTCCTTCTGTATTGACGTCCAAGTTTAAACCACCAAATATATAACTTGTACTTATATGCACCTTATTTACACCCACAATATCGAATAATTAAAAATTTCGGATAAAAGGTAAAATATAAACCAGTATGGTTGTATCCAATATTATAGATATTTTGACATATTTTACAGTTATACCAGTGTTGTGGAATACTGGTATAAATTTATCCATAATTTGCATAAGCTCAATTATATCAAATTTTGTTCTACTTTGGGTTTATATTGTTTCCTTTTTTCTAGACAACATTCTTTATTTTTAGTAGAAACCAAAATGAAGCAAATGAACCACAGATTAACAGCTATATCATGGTACTTTATACAGCAACTCGTGAAATATTTTAAGTGACATAAGAAAATTACCTGAAGACATTTTCAGAATAAATTTTAATCAGGGAGTAGACATTTTGGAAAAAAAATGTCTAATTAACCAAAATTGACCTGTAGACATTTTGGGATGACCCCAGATTAACACATTAAAGAGAAAATTAATTGATTCAGAACCCCCCCTGACATATTGCCCTTTTATTCACAGGTCGCACACATAAAATTGCCCCTTTCCAGTTTTGCACCCTGCCCTTCTTAAATCCTAGCTAGAACATTGACAAGAATCACTCTGGACCGGACAGGTAAAAATTATCAGAGGCGGATATCAATTTGGTGCCAAATTTAAACATGTCTTTTGTGCAAAATACGATAGAGGACTTGATTTAGGCTTTTGGTAAATATTGAAACCTTTGAAATTAACAAATATTACAAGCTTTTTCCTGATTAAGACAAATGGTTGAAAAGATCCACTAAATTTTGTATTTATCTGTGAATTTAAATAAAATACTTTGCTTTATTTATACAAAAAAAAAATTCTACAAAATGTTTACTTCAAAGCAGACTTGTTTTAGCAAATAATGTTCAGAAAAAATATTAATATACAGTTAGTTTGCATTACTAAAACGAGAAATGGAAAATTGGTAGCTTTTGGTTGAAAGCACCCACCGCAGGAAAAGCTTGATATTTTTTCGGTTCTGCAAAATTCTTTATTGAGCTTACTGATATTGTAGCTCTCCACAGTTGTTGATGGATATAAAAAACAATGTTTTCTGGAGCCTCCGGGGGGCTTTAACCCCTGGACCCCCTACAAGGGCACTGCCTTTGACCTGTTGGTAGCCTTTAGCGGCCCCAAACCCCCGGCCGAAAAATGTCGGCACATTTCTCCACCTACTTTTTGGAAATATCCTGCTACTTCAAAACTTATTGAAAGCCCTGCTTCATAAGATTAACACCAGTCAAACTGTTTATAGGATGTTTCTTCTTTTTTGTATAGTTAAACAACTACATGTACATGTATATTAGTAATTTACGTTTATTAAAGTATTTCATACAAAAAATCTACGGGAAGCTTGACTTAAGCCAATAAGTTGTTACGTTCTCGAAATTTGGTAACCAAACGCCAGGATATATAAATCAGGGTCTTATATACCACCCCGTTGTACGAGGAGTCTGGAGCTCTTCCTAGTTGGCAGGTGGGTCGTTGTTGGAATATTTTTATCGGTAATTAGTCGTATTATCAAAACGGAATCTCTCTGTATTTTTCTCTTGTTAACCACGATACAAAGCATATTCCGAACTTGATTCAGGTGAACTCCACGAGATCAACAACGTGACAAATGCATTTGTAAGGGTAAACAAACAGCAACGAGACGTTCATGCATGCAAATAATCGTACCAAGAAGTTATCTGAATACTCAGAGCTTTTTTTGTAGATAAAGGCCATCAATTTTCACTAGCCCGTTCGGGCTAGCATTATAAAGCTTTAACTAGTCCTCTCGTTATTTTACTAGCCGCGGGCATTGGGCTAGTGGCTAACGTCGCAGACTGTGTTTGTTCGCTCAGAAAATCTTGTGTACACAGAGCCACTAACGGTAATTTTACACAAATATAGCTGAGCGGTGCTGTTCGTACAGTGGTCCTCGATAAATATAAATTATGTTTCGTGCTAGGCCCCAAGAGTTTTTGCTGGGCTAATAAAATTGATATTTTTATGGGACCCAGCTGGAAATTTTAAACTGCATTAAATGCTAAGTCTAGTCACTTAGCACCAATCAACATCTCATTATCATACATACACGTAGCATCTACATACAATGTATAGGCCTACAGTGATTCAGCTAAGCACTAGTGATCTCACAGACATCGAAATATTCCGGGCCGTCGGACCTGATTAATTCTAATAATAAAACCCTAAATGCTCGCTTACTCGCAAGGGTTTTAACGGGATGCCATTACACGTAATGGAGCAGCAGCCAAGATTTTTTGCACTCCCTTACAGAGTTTCTGATGCCTGCATTTATCAACAATAACTTAAGACATAACCTTTCCTTTTGTCCACTATTATAACGAGTTTTTATCACCTACCAGTATACCTAGAATGTAATTCCCACAAAATAAAAATCTGTTTACTTTCTACATTTTGAATTTCGTCATTTCTGGTCATTTCTGGTCAAAGCCTCACTTTGGTATTTTCCTTATTTGGATGTCAATTCCATATTTGGCGATTTGAGGCGTGAATGTTTACATCAGCCGTAGTAAATATCGTAGTAAGAAATACCATATTTAGAAAAGCTCTGCCTTCCGTAGTTTTCGGTTATGGCGAACGATCGATAAATTTGAGCAAGGTTGTTGCTACCTTTGAAAAGCATACATTTCTCAGCCAAACCGATTTAACAAGGACTGGGATCATCAGTAATAGTTATAATGAAATGTTTGAAGCGTAATTAGTGAGTTTTTATGTTCAACTGCAATTTTATTTTTTTTATCCATTGTGACAAATGGGACCGCTTTGTAGCTCCGCCGAGACACAAGTTTGTCATAGGAGCTACATTATTGCAGCTAGACCTGACATATAAAAATCAAGCCGGTCCGACGATGTTTTCGGCATAACGGTCTGAAAGTCCGGTAAAAATTTGCTCTCTACATCGGTCAGGAAACAATTTTCTCTTTGTCGGTCCGTCAAACAGTGTCTTTAAAAAACGATCTTTCTTGCAATAGCATGTTTATTTCTTTAAATAAGTGTTTTCTGTGAATAATTTATTTTACCCATTGCGTAATCCTAAATGAGTAAGTTCCCTTAAAGAAATATAATTCGTCCCAAACATAGATTGGCATTTGACTAGATCGGTCTTTAAAATAAACCAAAACGATTATCATTTTAACTATTTGTATTTTGAAAATATATATTCGTAAGTTTCTTTAGGTTGATAAAGTTTGTATTCTTTCTTTAAATATGTTCTTAAAACCCAATTTCTTGGTACATTGTCATTTGTAAAAAAAAATCGGAACATATTGGTCCAACATGGTTACAAAATGTAGGTATGAAAGATTCATGATTTGAGAAATGCAATACGGACAAACCCGAAAACATTGCCAAAACACATTTGAGTCGGCATCTCTTTCAGAGAGGTAGTCGGCAAGGAAAACAAACAATACCTTATTAACTTACGACCACATTAAAAATAACATTCTATAAAAATATTAAAAGTGTTCTTGTATTAATTGGTATTAATTGGTAAACCAGCATCCATCCTTTTCTTATCTGAGGTGGAAAAAAGGGTGGGGAGGGGTGGTGAATTTAATGTCTGGACAGAATTTTTTTTCACAACAAATCATAATTTTTTTTCACAAAGACATTGATGATGAAGATGAATGTTAATGTTATGATTTCCAGGATGAGTTTTAAATATTGAGAATGTCACGAGATAACTAAATACCTAAACCTTGAAGTTGAAGTAAACATGTTAAACAAATGAAGAATATTTTAATGGTGATGCGGAATATGTGATGGCATTTTAGGTTTTTATTCGGTCAGACAAATTTTCTTTCGGTCAGACAGTTTTTTCTAAATTGCCTGACCAAATGTCAGACAAGTTGTCTTGGATTTTCGATATGTCTGGCTCTCAGGACATTTTCCCTCCTATATCTCAAATCGTCCTGGAGAACTTCTTCTTCTTCTTTATTTATAGAAAACCTTCAACATAATGAAGATTATTTTCTGGCACATAAAAATTGATAAAAATTAGTTTAATTTAATTAAAGACAAAAAAGAATGTCCTGAAGAAATTTTGATAAAACTGACAATGAAGATTTCAAAGTCTAGCTGAAACACTGCATGTATTATTTACCAGTATACTCAAATCATACGTTTTGTGAATATGGAAAGATGGTCTGGTCAGGTCACATATTTCCATGAGTCACCCATTTTTGCAAATTGTTTGCAATTTATGTAAATTTATACCGCCCTGTCTTTGCCTCTTGTGTATCCGCATTACCCATTTTCAGTTTCACATCTGCTACAACCTACACTGGGCAGAGTAACTGGTTAAGATGCACTTCAAACCATTAAACTAAATGTAACTATGAATGTAATTATCCACCATTTTTATTACATATTTCTTATGGCTTTTTCTATGGCAATTTCAATGATCTAGATACATGTACAAGCACTCCATGTGTTGATGAGAAAATGTTTGCTGTTCTGTCACTCTACTCATTCTGGTGAATGAAATCATGTGACTGTTATGTGGTATATAACTGTACAAACAATAATTTAGTTCATGAAAATAGGTGACATATAGACCGAATAATCTGTCTCTTGTGTGTCTATATTTGTCATTATAAAATAGTAATAAATAAATAAATATTTTATTAATCCAATCATAGTCCCACAGGGGTCAGTTACATAAATATAACAATTATGATTAATACAGTAGACAGTACATTGTTATAAACAGTAAATGTCAATAATTGAGATTATACTCAGTAGTGATACAGTATATGTGTTATTATTATACTTTTATTTACAGTAGTTTTATTATATAAATTAACAGTCATATATTTGCTAATTTCCCCGGAAGTGAACTATTTCCCTGTGACTATTTCCCTATCTGCAATTTTGCACATTCATATTTCCCAGTTTTTTTTAAGTGACACAGCTATAAACACAATATTGAGGTAATATCCCTTCTCTTGCTGTTCTTCAACAGTATGAGTTTAATAACCTAGAAATAATCATATCACAGAGAAAAAATTCTTTTATTGTTGTTCTTCAATTGTTAAAGTATAATAAAACAGTTAAAAACCGGTTATTTCGGGAAGTAGCAAGTTTATTGTCCCCCGAAACACAAACTATTTCCCTCCGCTTCGCGTCTGGAAATAGTTTGTGTTTCGGGGGACAATAAACTTGCTACTTCCCTCAAAACCGGTCTTTAACTGTATACTATTGTACCTGAACTCTGCCAAAGGTAAAGTGCAATCCAGGAAATTCAAGGAACGATATTGCACATGCATGTACTAACAAAAAAAAATGTAATCCTTGTATTGCATACCTTAGTTTGTACTAAGTGGATAGTATATTTGGACTTGTGGATGAAACATTGGATATCTGCAAGGGTCACCAAGGGACGGTTCTTATGGATATGTTCCATTCAACATTCCACCTTGTGCCCCCAGCAGAACTCCAAGGTTATATAATATACAGATATATATTTTTTGCTACTCAACCACAGACACCAAGGGACAGTGCTTCTGGAGATGTCATTATATATTTCCTTTTTATTATTTGAACATTTTTTTTTTTTGACACACAAATATATAATGACAAATATAGACACACAAGAGACAGATTATTCGGTCTAGGTGACATAGTCCTTAAAGCGTTTATTTTAGCATTGCCCCAGTTCCGGTTCAATGTATCAAATAAAACTAGTTGAAATTCCATGAAAATTTGCATGATTGTTCAGTTCCCAATTGTAATGTTTATTTATTTCTAAATATATCAGATCAAAGATTCTTTGCAGAAAAAAACTGGAAATTATAATTACATGTACTTTCGTGAAAATACGTGACACAAAAATGCAAGTATGATTAAAAAAAAAAAAATTGATGAAAGCCATAATGTTACTTTACATGTAGGTGAATTTATTTCTGAACGTTGGCATACACCGTCTAGTAGCTAGAAACAAATTATCAGGCGTAATTTCAAAATGGAAGTCAAGTTGACAACAGCATTGATATTTTACATGGCACTAATGTCTTGCTTTGAAAAGCATATATGTCCCTAGTACTACTGTTGTTAATTTTCTCACACGAAGGTCAAACCAATGCACAAACTAAATTTCAATGCTTAAACTGTTCATAGTAGACCACTACATTTACCAAAACAATTGTACCATTGTATGATTTTGTATCTTGTGACATAAGGCATAATAACGATGAATTTAATAATGAAAAGAAAGATGTTTTGATTTTTGGTGTTTAATGCCACTTTCAACAATATTTCAGCTATATCATGGCGACCAGTTTTAGTGGTGGAGGAAGCCTGAGAGAACCACCGACCATGGGCAAGCAACTGGTAAACTTTATCACTTGCGGCTGCGAGTCGAGTGCACCCTTTTTTGTAATTTACAAAGCTGGGCACGAACCCACGCCGTATTGGTGATAGGCTTGCATTTGTATTAGTTGTTAGATCCAACGACCTAACTCATTGAGCCACCCGGGCCCCTTGAAAAGAAAGAATAATTACACCAATATCAATAAAATGAACACAAATCACCTCTCATATCAAATCATTGAAATAAAAATGACCACTGATGTTAGACATCTAGATCCTGGCTTGGGACAGGCACAAAAATGTGGCAAGGTTAACCACATATGATTTCTCAATCTCCCTTTTCCAGATTTAGCTTTGGGGGAGCCCGGGTGGCTCAATGAGTTGGATCGTTGGAACTAACAGCTCATACAAGCCTATCACCAATACGGCGTGAGTTCGCACCCAGCTTTGTAAATTACAAAAAAGGGTGCACTCGACTCGTAGCCACAAGTGATAAAGTTTACCAGTTGCTTGCCCATGGTCGGTGGTTTTCTCTGGGTACTCCGGCTTTCTCCACCACTAAAACTGGTCGCCATGATATAGCTGAAATATTGCTGAAAGTGGCATTAAGCACCAAAATTCAAATTCAGATGTTTGCTTGAAAAAAAAATGTCACAGTGCAAGGTATCATCAAATGAAATACATGAAGTCTGGAAATTGTTTAATGCAACTCTTCCCATTATTAGTGTCAGGGGACTCGCCATGTGTTACAAAAAATTAGACTTTGTGTTTAAAACAAATTCTATTGAAAAGTAGAAATAAAATGATGTGAAAATTATAAAAAGATACTATTTTATTTTCTCATTTTAATACTGAAAATTTCATGTTATATCTTTTTCAGTAAGAAATGGATTTACAATTTTTTTTTCAAATTGTTGTTTTATATGAAATGTAGGGAACTTATTAGTGTGGAATGAACTTTAGTTTGACCAACCAGTATTATTGTACACGTATTTAATAATATTGAAAGTAAATTTTTTTTCTTCATTTGGTGAAGTCTGGAAGCTATCTCGTACAACCATTTTTGTATTTTGCATTTTGTTAATTCTTTTCCAATTAAAAAAAAACAAAAAATAACCAAAAAAATTAAATGTCTAATTTAGTGTACAATGTACATGACACATTTCTGAAATAACCTTCATCTGTCAAATGATTAGAAAACCAAGCCAAATGGGTTGTGATCTTATGGTAGTTGTGCAAACAGTGCCTATTACGGGGTATTTACTTATAAAGTTGTGGGTTCGAACCCTGTTCATGGTGGGGTGTACTTGATACAACATTATGTGATAAAGTTTGTCAGTGACTTGTGGCAGGTCAGTGGTTTTCTCTGGGTACTCTGGTTTCCTTCAGTAATAAAACTGACTCACAGACACGATATAACTGAAACATTGTTATTGTTGAAAGGGGCATTAAACACCATAACCCTTCAAATTGAACTACATTTTGTATGTTAGTTGTCGTTATAATGTTGTAATACATGAACATCCTGATCTATATCTATACATAGAAACACGGGTTTGACCCTCGACTTTCAGCTGTGCTTGATACATGATCTTTGAAACTTGAAATACTTCTATAGTTATTGAATAAACATAGTACTTCATACAATTTACATGTATTCAGTTTTTTTTTTTTTTTTGATGTAATCTACAACAAGGAAGTAATTTATATCATCAACATAAATATTATGCATAACACATCTTTGATAGGTTAAAAGATTCTTCTGTGGAAGTTTTTTTTTTTTTAAATTCAAAGTAGGTATTTAATCATACATGTACAATGTATCTATTAAAGTGTTTTTGAAGTATATGCTAAGTATGTATGTAGTGTCGAAATACTTGTAATTTAGGTACATTTTGTATATACAATGTACTTACATTGTATACAGAAGTGTACTCTGTACATGTGATAGATGTAGAAGTAAATTACAGATTTAGCGAATAATGTAAACAACAAAAGAGAAGAAGGCTTAAGGGGTGTCACAATATACAAAGTATATGTTGATGATCCAAACCTGTAGCATACATCAATCACATCGCTGGTGTAATGGTTAGCATGCTCACCTCGAGTGAGGTAGATTATGGGTTCCAGCCCTTATCGGGTCAAAAGCCAAAGACGATCAAATTTGTATTTGTTGCTTCTCCACTAGACACGTAGCATTAAAGAGAAAGAGCAAATCCTGGTTTGCTCGGAATCAGGATAATGTGTCAGAGTGTGGCGACATGTCTATCCGCGAACTGTTGTTTCAATGAGCTAGCACTTAATGACTTATCGTGTTGGTCTAGTACAAAGTGGACCTCATCATCATCTCATTGAAAATTAACTTGTTCTCGCCATGATATTGATCATATCTGAAAAATTGCTGAATTGGCGTTAAACAAGAATCACTCAGTCACTCACTCATATCTATAGACAAATAGAGAAGATAAAGTTTAAATTACAAACTTTGATATCTGAACATTGTATAAGTAATGGTTATCATCTTGAAGGTGTTATATAATTACCTGTCTTGATAACTGAACATTGTATAAGTAATGGTTATCATCTTGAAGGTGTTATATAATTACCTG
>MJUT01050638.1:0-24479 GCA_002080005.1 Gigantidas platifrons | reverse complement strand
ATGCTCGTCTTGTGTACAGTAGATTATAGGTTTGAACCCCTGAATGTGGGTCCAGCATCAATGATGTAATGGTTAGCATGCTCGTCTTGTGTACAGTAGATTATAGGTTTGAACCCCTGGTGGGTCCAGCATCAATGATGTAATGGTTAGCATGCTCGTCTTGTGTACAGTAGATTATAGGTTTGAACCCCTGGTGGGTCCAGCATCAATGATGTAATGGTTAGCATGCTCGTCTTGTGTACAGTAGATTATAGGTTTGAACCCCTGGTGGGTCCAACCAAAGACTATAAAATTGGTATTTATTGCTTCTCCACTAAGCATGATGCATTAAGCAGAAAGAGCAAAGATTATTTGATACAGAATCAGGATATTGTGTCAGAGTGGACCGACATGTCTTTCCGCAGACGGTTATTTCAGTGAGCTAGCACTATAGAAATTCAACTAAGCATGTTTGTCTAGTACAAAGCAGACATCATTATCATCATCTCATTGAAATGTAATTTGTACTCGCCATAATATGGATGAAAAATTGCTCAATTAGTTTGAAACAACAATCACTTGCTAATACAACTTCAAAGGAAAACACATTTTGAATTAAAAAAAAGAATATGGTGGTTAAAAGGTTCCCTAATGTACCGTTATGTCTAGATTCTGAAAATTGAAGGATGATCAAGGTATTGATAGATTTCTAGAACTGTGTTGAAATTTCACTCCTGTGATGTTTCAGTTATAATTTTATGCAATATAATAAGGAAATTCTTACATGTAATAAACACTTCAGATATTATGTTAAATTGTTATGGCCATGGATTTACAACTACCTGTGCTACCAATGCCGATCACCAAATGTTGTAAGATTGAATCTCGCTCATGGCAAGGTGTACTCGATACAACATTATGTGATCAAGTTTATCAGTGACTTACGACAGATTGGTGGTTTTCTCAGAGTACTCTGATTTCCTCCACCAATAAAACTGACCGCCACTTTAGTGGTGATAGGTACTGATTGCACAGGTAGTTGTAAATCCAACTACCATATGATCACAATGACCCCTTGTGTTATAATAGGCAATAAAATAAATGTTCTTTAACATGTGAGCGATACAGTGTCATATGAGTCCCTAGTTTGTTTTTCAAATCATACATTTTCTGCTATCATAATTATTATTTATTTTTATTGGAATGTTCAATTACTAAAATTTATCAATCTTATTAATTTTTTTAATCCACAGGTTCAGTCAACTGTCCAATCCCATAAACAAGAATATAGCAAATCACTGGGAAAATTACAAGTAGATCAGGCTAAACTACAGGACATGAAAGTCAAGGGTAAGTCCATAATGGGACCTGCCACCATGTCCATTCCATCTTTTACACTTTGTCACAATTGTAGTTGAACTATAATAAATCATTGTGAAAATTACAAGTGGACAATGCTAAACTATAGGACATGAAATTAAAGGGTATACATATTTAATCTGTTTAATGGGACCTGTCACCATGTCCATTCCATCTTTCACAGTTTGTCACAATTGCATTGTAATTTAATAAATTTTACTTTCTAGGACAGACTTAAGCTTATGAAAAAAGAAATAAGATCATTTTCACCAAAACCCAGATTCATAATTTTGTCTGATAAATGAAGGAATAAAATTTCCTTGTGACAATTTTATTTTCGACAGAAAGTCGTTTTGAATTGGAATTTTCTAAAACAGGATGGTGTTAAATATTAGATTAAAAATTGAACAAAGATATAATTTTAATAGATTGAAATTTGATCATATATATATATATCCACTTCTCCCACAAAAAAAACAAAATCAATTTCATATTGTACTTCTTCATTCTGTTTCAGATTTTAGTGTTATGATTATTGATTTAATATAAAGAGAAAAATGGTATTAAAAAAACGATTGGAAAAATATTATGTTTTTGTTACATTTGTTGATTATTGTACTTGGTTGCATGTTATTTTTGTTGTTTGTTGTGCTTGGTTGCCATGGTCGTAGAACTATGCAATCAAATTTGTATCAACCTTTGCCTTTGGGACAAAGGAAAAATTACTGCATAAGACAGTTGACATTTATATAAGATCGGACAATCCAATTTGTCAGTTCTGGTCCGTAATAAAAAATGGTGGTAACTTTGTAATGCTGTAATTTTTTTGTAGTGATTTACAGTAAATTAGTTGATTAAGAAATAATTCATGGTAGCCAGAATTTATATTATTTTTACCACGGGTAGGCACTTTATGCTAATTATTTTACCCCGAGCATTAGCGAGGGGTAAAATATAGGCATAAAGTGCCTACCCGTGGTAAAAATAATATAAATTCGGGCTACCATAAATTATTTCGATTCTAATATGTAAAAATCTGTAAAATATCGCTATAAATTGTCGATGATGTCATAAATTAAAATGGGTGTAGGTATATATTATTTTTACCACGGGTTTGGACTCAAAGTGTTTGAAGGACGTCATATTAGAATTATTCAATAATTTGATAGATTAATTGGTACAATCATTGAGACCTATAATGTTAATTACAGTTGATTTCTTAATGTCTGAAATTCTGAAAAAATTATTGTTAAACTCGTGTGATTCAATCCTCCGGATGAGCACCGGACCTCTGGTCCAAGACCATTAAAACATTGTTCGAATCAGTAAATTTTTCAGTTTTTTTTAAGAAATAGATAAAAAATAAATTCCAGAATTTGATTCGGACCAATGAATTCAAATTTTCATTTCAAGGGCTGTGAATGTGAATTGCAGATGATTTCTTAATGTCTAAGATGAAATTGTAAAAAAGTGGTCATTTAATATACCGGTAAACTGTTATAATGGGATAAAATTTGGGTGACTGCTGACCTCTTAATTGATTTAAAATCAAATGTAAAAGCAATCATGATGGTTTTAGCATTGGCTGTATACCTCTAATTTAAGGTGACCGTGAAGGCAAATTTGACTATGTTATTGAGAAGTGTGACAAACACTATTTGACTTCTTAATTGATATTCACAATGCCGTTAATTTTTCCGTTGAACAATTTGAATCTTGTTGTGTCAGAGTCAAAAAGATATTTTTGTCCCCCAACGCTTTGTCGAAAGGGACTATAGAAATGGGTGTCGTCCGTCCGTCCGTGTGTTTGGTTTCCAGATTGAAGCTAGGTGTGGCATGTAAGTGTATCTTATGAATATCTAGGTCAAGTTTGATAATGACAATTTTTCGAAAATTTTTACTAGAGTTGTGCCCCTTTTTAGCTCACCTGACCCAAAGGGTCATGTGAGGTATTGCCATCACTTGGCGTCCGTCATCCATCCGTTAACTTTTTCATATTTTAATCTACTCCTCTGAAACAACTGGGCCAAATGGAACCAAACTTGGCAGAAAACATCTATATAAGGTCTTCTATAAACATTCTTCATTTCGTTCCATTCCGCCAACAAATATGGCCGCCAAGGGCAATTCTTGTTTCTGATTAGCTAATGTTAAATAAATCTTCTCCTCTGAAATTGCTTGGCCAAATGGAGCCAAACTTGGCAGGAAGCATGTATGTAAGATCCTCTATAAAACTTATTAATTTTTTTCCATTCGGCCAACAAATATGGCCACTGTTACTAAAAATAGAACATATGGTAAAATTGCAGGTTTTTGGGTAATAACTCAAAAACCGTTAATAATATCAAAAATCTGACATGGGGTAAAAATTATCAGCACAGCAAGATCTACCTTCCCTGCAATTTTGAAGTAAATGCCATTACCCATTTTGGAGTTATTGCCCTCTTTTCATCAAATTTTTAAAATTTTAATACTTTTCGTCCTTTATTTCAAAAAACTATAAGAGATAGATATTAAGTTTAAATTGCAAAAATGTGCATCATGTCAAGATCTACCTACACTGCAATTTTTAAGTAAATGCCATTACCCATTTTGGAGTTATTGCCCTTTTTTCATCAAATTTTTTAAAAATTTTAATACTTTTCGTCCTTTATTTCAAAAACTATAAGAGATAGATGTTAAGTTTAAACTGCAAACATGTTCAGCATGGCAAGATCTACCTACCCTGCAATTGTGAAGTATATCCCATTACCCATTTTGGAGTTGTTGCCCTTTTTTCATCAAATTTTTAAAATTTTAATACTGTTCGTCTTATATTTCAAAAACTATAAGAGAGAGATATTAAGTTTAAACTGCAAAAATGTGCAGCATGTCAAGATCTACCTACACTGCAATTTTAAAGTAAATCTGATTACCCATCTTGAAGTTATTGCCCTTTTTTCATCAAAGTTTAAAAATGTTAATACTTTTCATTCTTTATTTCAAAAACTATAATAGATAGATGTTAAGTGTAAACTGAAAACATGTTCAGCTTGTCAAGATCTACATGCCCTTCAATTTTGAAGTAAATCTTATTACCCGTCTAGGAGTTATTGCCCTTTTTTCATAATTTTTTAGCTCACCTGGCCCAAAGACATTATCTTTTATGCATAAATATAGAAAACAGTTAAGGTAATGATTATCTCCCTTTGAAATTTGCTTCAGTATTATTCTATTGTCAGGTGAGCGATACAGGCTCAGTAGGCTGAGCCTCTAGTTATACCTCAAAATTGCTAAATATCCAGATGATAACTTGGGAACTAATAGTTAGATTGAAACTATGTTTGGTATGTAAATGTATCTCATGAATATCTAGGTCAAGTTCAATAGCGACAAATTTTTTCGACAAATCTTACCAGAGTTACTCCCTTTTTTTTTTACTTCAAAATGGTCTGTGGGTGGTCCCCTTCCAGTGATACAGGCTCACCTGAACCTGAAGTAGTTTCAAAATTTAATCTTACCATATAACCTTGGCGTCGGGGGACCAGTGGCCAGTGGCCTTTTATTTCTCATATTAGTCAATTTACAGTCAAACCTGTATAAAGAGGTCACCTTTGGGACAAAGAAAAAGTGGGTTTTTAAGACGGGTGACCTCTTAAAAGAGGTTCAATTCATATGGAATTTTCTATGACTGGCCTGGACAAGACAGGGTGACCTTTAAAGATAGGTGACTGCTTAATAGAGGTGACTGCATTGGCATGTTTGACTGTATTTGTGATAAATTAAGCTTAAAGTTGCTACATTAAATGAACTATATTTTAACTTTGAGTTATCCATGGAAACAAATTACCTGACTTTGAGATAGCAAGATTTGGTCCATATGGGGTTAGAGTTATAGTGTTTAACACCACTTTTAAAAATAATTCAGCTATATCAGGGTGGTCAGTTTAAATGGTGAAGGAAACCACCGACCAGCCGCAAGTCACTGACAAACTTTATCACATAAAGTTGTATTGAGTACACCCCACTTTGAGCATAATTTGATCTCACAACTTCAGCGGTGATAGACACTGATTGCATATTTGTAGTTGTAAATCCAGCTACCATGTGATCATGACTACAATGGCCCCTATGTGTATCTATGAGGGAAACAGTTCTTTTTTTTTTTTATCAATTATATGTAGTATCCTCACAGTGTGAAGCATTGTCCGTCGGTGGTGGCACACCTCTGTCGGTATTAGTTAAAAAAAAAAATCTTTAGATATCATATGTTTATTCCTGCTTTCGGTTAAGAAATGAAATTATGAAGCACTAGTAATACCGGTATATATGTATGTTGTACACCCTTGTTAGGTGGAGGGGCTGTCATGGTCTTTGTATGATAGTTGGATTAGTTAGATGGTGATATGTGTATATGGAATTTTCTGCGTAAACTCCTGACTATTGCAAAACAATTACAATAAAATAGAATCACACAAAGTGAGTTTTTAACAAAGGCAAATAAACTTGTTACTGTAATGTGAAAAAGTTTAAAGATAGCAAAAGGGTAATCAGAAGCTGTAATTCGATTGATTGATTGATTGATTGATTGATTGATTGATTGATTGATTGATTGAATGATGTAATTCGAAGAAGAACAGACAATACAATAGCCAAAAGAAAAATGACAAAGATATATAAAACATTATATTATTTAAGGAATATTTGAAATTGTTGAACAGGTTATACGATATAACCTGGTTTGGGTAAATTTACGCTTAATAAACCGTGAAGCAGTTTATGAAAAGCGTAAACTGACCCAAACCAGGTTATGCAAGTATAACCTGTTCAACAATTTCAAATATTCCTTATAATTTAATTTTTACAACAAAATTTAATGATTCCTCGATTTTGATTACGATTATTACATGTGACTATTTGAATTTGTCGTTGGCGGATGAACATGTTGGTGACGTCATAATACCAACCCAGGTTATCGAGTATAGCCAAAATTTCCCCAGTCGGATTAGCCAATCAGATTGAAATATCCAAATCAAATTAAATTATTTTGCAATGTTAAGGTGGTACCTAACACTACAGGGAGATAACTCTTTAAAATCAGTTGAACGTTTTGATCATATGATGTTTGTATGCAGATTTCAAGCATCTCGGTGATCAAAACCACAGAGAGAAAAGCTGCTATGTGGCTAGTGAATTGATAGCTCTGAGTCTGTTGGTTGGAATTTGTTAAAATTTTGATATTTATTACAGTGGATATATTCAAACACTCTGCCAAAAAAATAAGAAAATCAAACAAACAGATCAAATTTTACCTGATTTGTTATATAGAGGTGCCCTGTATTTAGATTTGCTACTTTAAATGATTTTATTTGTCTTTGTATAGGTAAATCAGGTGCAAAGATAGAAAAGGCCAAGATAGACCAGCTCAAATCTATGGCAAAAGTTCACACAGTTCATAATAATTATGTGTTATCATTAAAAGAAGTCTGCATGCATCAAGACGTATACCTGAAGCAGACTTTAACAGAATTTTTAGACTCCCATCAAGCAACACAGGAAGCACTTGCTCAACAGTGGTAAGAGAGAATCAATAAACTAGAAATTATCATATACAGTGAAATTTGTTGTAACTGAACACTGAATAAACCGAAATACTGTATAAACCGAACTTTAAATTAAGTCCCAATGTAGAAAATCTTTGTTAACTTAACCTTTATAAACCGAACACCTGTCTATTCTGAACTCAATAGTTGGTTGGTCCCTAGGTAGGTTTCACTGTACAATAAAATCATAAAATGTCAAACTTTAAGGAACCCAAATACTGTGTATCTACCACAGCAAAAAATCAAACGCACCCCAAAGTGGGATAGGGTCAGGGTTATGATGTCTGATGCCACTTTCAACAATATTTCAGTTATATCATGGCGGTCAGTTTTATAGGTGGAGAAGACCACCGACCTGCTGCAAGTCACTTACAAACTTTATCACATAATGTTGTATATAGTACACCTCACAAGGAGCAGGATTCCAACTCACAACGCTAGCACTCGAAAGTGAAAAATGAACATGGGAAGTTATTAACAAAATATTAAAAACTCAAATTTAATCAGTGATGGGAGAACAGTGTCAATGATCATATGGTACTGTGAAAGACATTTTCAATGTGTTCCACATCTACTTATAAAACCAATTCTAATCACCACTAAATCGCATCGGTGGTATAATGGTTACCATGCTTTCCCAGAGTGCGGTAGATCATAGGTTCGAGCCACGGTCAGGTCAAACCTAAGACTATAGAATTAGTGTGTGCTGCTTCTTCAGTCATCGACTTTAGCAGTGGTCCGGTGGCCCACAGCCAGTGAAAATTGATTCGGACCAATGACTTTTGTGAAATTTTTTCAATAGAATCTATTTAAATATTCTAATTTTGAAGTTTTCGGGCCAGTAAATTCAAAAGTCTAATTTCGAAGACTGCTTCTTTGATAGGCACACAACACTATGGAGTAAGAGCCCGGAATCAGGATAATGTGTCTGAGTGGAGATACATGTATTCCTGTGCACTTTTGTGTCTGAGTGGAGATACATGTATTCCTGTGCACTTTTGTGTCTGAGTGGAGATACATGTATTCCTGTGGACTTTTGTTTCAGTGAGCATGTTTATATTTTTTGTAGTAAGGAATTCTTACAGATTTTCCTTGACAACAATATAACTTATGACATGTTTGTATTTTGTAGTAAGGAATTCTTACAGAGTTTCCATGACAACAATATAGCTTATGACATGTTTATATTTTGTAGTAATAGGGAATTCTTACAGAGTTTCCTTGACAACAATATAACTTATGACATGTTTATATTTCTTGTACTAAGGAATTCTTACAGAGTTTCCTTGACAACAATATAACTTATGACATGTTTGTATTTTGTAATAATAGGGAATTCTTAGAGTTTCCATGACAACAATATAGCTTATGACATGTTTATATTTTTTGTAGTAAGGAATTCTTACAGAGTTTCCATGACAACAATATAACTTATGACATGTTTGTATTTTGTAGTAATAGGGAATTCTTAGAGTTTCCATGACAACAATATAGCTTATGACATGTTTATATTTCTTGTAGTAAGGAATTCTTACAGAGTTTCCATGACAACAATATAACTTATGACATGTTTGTATTTTGTAGTAATAGGGAATTCTTAGAGTTTCCATGGCAACAATATAGCTTATGACATGTTTATATTTCTTGTAGTAAGGAATTCTTACAGAGTTTCCACAATATAACTTATGACATGTTTATATTTTGTAGTAAGGAATTTTTACAGAGTTTCCATGACAACAATATAGCTTATGACATGTTTATATTTTGTGTAGTAAGGAAGTCTTAGAGTTTCCATGGCAACAATATAACTTTAATATGACATGTTTATATTTCTTGTAGTAAGGAATTCCTACAGAGTTTCCATGGCATTTTGTAGTAATAGGGAATTCTTAGAGTTTCCATGGCAACAGTATTACTTATGACATTTTTACAGAGTTTCCATGACAACAATATTAATATAACTTATGACATGTTTATATTTTGTATTAAGGAATTTTTAGAGTTTCCATGACAACAATATAACTTATGACATGTTTATATTTTTTGTAATAAGGATTTTTTACAGAGTTACCATGACAACAATATTAATATAACTTATGACATGTTTATATTTTGTAGTAAGGAATTTTTACAGAGTTTCCATACCAACACAAACTTTTGTAATGAAGATTTCTGTAATATGTCAAAACAAATGCAACAATCCATAGACAATATAGTCCCTGAAAATCACTACATAGAATTTATAGAGGAACACAAGTAAGTATTTATACAGTCTTAAATTATAGGTAAAGAAATATCAAAAACCTGTTGTATTAATATGCCATTTAGACTATCACTCTATAAAGAAGTCTTTGAAATCCATCAAACCAGCCTTAGTGGTCATTTGCTGTGAAATGCCAGTTTAAAGCCATCCAGACTAGTCTTTTTTGACTTGTAAGAAACGATATGGATGTAAATGAACATGAGATACTACCTAACATTGCACTTAGACGCTAATTAAAGTAAAGGAACAGTGCTTTTATTGCTGTTCTATATTTCACAGTCACAGTAAGGTCTTCAACGATGATAATAACTCATACCTTAAAACGAGAGTAAAACGGCCCTAGCTTGCTGCAGTTGAGTGGTACTCTTTTAAATACTTCCATCAATAATTTTATCTCAAATAAATGGTCACCTCACTAACACAGTTAGCAGTTACTACAAGTTTATCTCATTGTATCAGTTTACATGTATTTAATGGTCACATTTCATTCTAAAAAAAAACATTGATAATTAACTTTTGAGATGTTCCCAATACATGTTAACTTAACCTATATAATTATTGAATAATTAACTAATTAACCTTAAGTCGTTACCGAAGCAACGCAATATTATAAAGCTAGCGCCATGTTTAAGAAATAATATCCGGTAGCCATATATTTATATTGTTTTTACCACGGGTTGGCACTTTATGGAGAATATTTTAACACGAGACGGAGCGAAGGCTAAGATGAAAGCATAAAGTGCCAACCACTTGCTTTTGGTTGATTTGTTTGGTAATGTCACACTGACCAATAATTTTCAGTGTTCGAGCCAGTACTATGATACTGACAATATCGCTCTGTAAGATCAAAGGAAAAATGTCTAAATTACTAGTAATAGATAATATCCTGCGTAAACATACCTGTTTACCACTACGATTTCAGCGTAGTTTCTACCACTTTTGACCCCTAAATTACGCTTTACGCCCTCATAAGTTATTTCTACGCCAACAAGTTGCAAAACTGGAGAAAAAAAACGCCAGAAAGTACTCTTGTTTCTTATGGTAGATATCCGAACGGAACACTGAATCTTTGTCGTTTGAGCGGTTTAAAATTATTGTATATCCATGCTCCTTACGAACACTTTGATGATCTAGTAACATGTGTCTGAAAATTAATGGCGGAATGGCAAATGCGAGCAGGGGACTGAGCTTGAAGAAGTCACTGCCATTGATAAGAGAAAGATGTAAACATGAATATACAGAAATTTGGAATTATCTCAAACCCTCAACAAAGGGGGATACATCTTTACCGTGTTCTACTTGTGGCAGACTGACTTTTCGTGTCTGGTTAATGAAGTGATATCCGCCATATTTGAAATTTGTAGATGAAGTTGAGAGTAAAGGGAAAAAATCAGATTTATCGTAACTTGAGGTTTGCAAATATATAGAGATTGTATAATCTTATTTAGCAATGAATTATCTTTACATTTAATAATATATACGATTATTGATCTATTAAGTTGTTTTCAGATATTTTATGTGATAGCTCTACTACTGATAAACTTCAAATAGTCATCTCTAAAAACCCAATATTAGTTATTTGGATTTTTTTTTGCATCGTAGTGTACAATTAATGAGAACTGTACATATATTTATATTATTTCTAAAGTCATTACACTTTACATAACTTTGTTCAGAATAATGATTATAAAAGGAATTAATAGATGTGGTGTTTACATCTACAAGCAAGGGAGATAATCGAACGGGGCAATCATTTCAATGTCTATCGAGTACATGTTAAACTACCCTATCTAATATATAAACTGGATTGGACTGTACAATTTAAATTATTGATGCATTAACATAATTTTATGTTAAAACGGGTTGCATAAACATGTTGCACTGTTGACAAATTTTCAGTAAGTACCATATGCTTTTAGGCTAGCCAATAAATCCTTACAGTTACACTTAGACAATACACACAGGTATAAACAAACAATCATGTTCAACAAGAAGCTGTATGATGTACATTGCAGGAAACGATACCTAATTTTTCAAACTTTTCTTAGTGAGGGGGTGCTCTCAAACCCCCTAGCGTATTAGACAAAAAATACTCTTAAAAGTAGAAAACTACTCTCAGTCAAGGAAGAAAACTACTCCTATAGGTCAACAGGGGTAAACAGGTCTGCGTAAAGATCAAAGGAAAAATGTCTAAATTACTGGTAATGGATAATATCCTGCGTAAAGATCAAAGGAAAAATGTCTAAACTACTGGTAATAGATATTATCGTGTGTAAAGATCAAAGGAAAAATGTCTAAGCTACTTGTAATAGATATTATCGTGTGTAAAGATCAAAGGAAAAATGTCTAAACTACTGGTAATAGATAATATCCTGCATAAAGATCAAAGGAAAAATGTCTAAACTACTGGTAATAGATATTATTGTGTGTAAAGATCAAATGAAAAATGTCTAAATTACTAGTAATAGATAATATCCTGCATAAAGATCAAAGGAAAAATGTCTAAACTACTGGTAATAGATATTATGTGTGTAAAGATCAAAGGAAAAATGTCTAAATTACTAGTAATAGATAATAGCATGCGTAAAGATCAAAGGAAAAATGTCTAAATTACTGGTAATAGATATTATCGTGTGTAAAGATCAAAGGAAAAATGTCTAAATTACTGGTAATAGATAATATCGTGTGTAAAGATCAAAGGAAAAATGTCTAAACTACTGGTAATAGATAATATCGTGTGTAAAGATCAAAGGAAAAATGTCTAAATTACTAGTAATAGATAATATCTGTGTAAAGATCAAAGGGAAATTTTACCAATCGTCGATAAGCCGATAAACATTAGAGAATACTGAAGGGGCAAATAAAAAATGGACAATCCAGAGAAACTGCCAACATAGGATACACAAGACAAAGAAAAACAAAGCAAAAACACAAGACAATATGTGATGGCACCACTATACTCAAACAAACACAAATAGCATAAATAAGACATGAGCCTTCCTACAAATAAATGGCGGTAAAGACGAACTGAACATCGTTTTTAGGTGGATTTCATAACAGACCTCACAAAATATATTGAATGTGTAATAATATTTGTTTTCAGATCTGATCCAATAGAAAGTTTGAAATTTGAATTTGATGAAGGTTTATTATGTAGTATCTCTGGAGATTTACAAGCAGACACACTACAAATTAACAGTGAAACACACGAAAATCTAAAAACAAGGTAAGATTAAACAATTGTAGACAGCCTTTTGTGGTCAGTGATTATATTTTTTTCCGTTGTTTAACTGATTTCAGGTACAGTGAAACTCGGTTGTGTCGAAGTTCAGGGGACTCAAAGAAAACTTCGACTTATCCGGTGCTTCGACACATCTGTAAGCAGTTTTGACTTCTCGATGTTTACCTGTGAAGTTGACTTCCGGTTTAACGTGTGCTACTTTTTTGCTATGTCTGTGTATGTTTGACTTAGTGTAAACTATATTTTATTTGAAAGAAAGTCAAACACAAATACAAGATAGCAAATAGCAGGTGGGATTGGAAAACAAGTGAGGTATCACTTTTACAAATTCCGTTCCCTAACGTATGACTTGTTTCAGGTTTTCCGGTTTAAATATGGATAAAAATAAAAAAAAGAATAAATTCCGGACCGGCCGGAAACTTCGAGACATCCGTAGTATTCGAATAAAGAGTCTTTCACACAAGCATGTTCGACTGTATTTTCTTCTGAAAAAAAAAAAAAATCTTCCAATATTTGCAGGACACAGTCTGAAAATGTCAAAAATGGAGGTTTTGAAAGAGGGGCATTGATGGTTTCAGTTATTTTCATGTATTTTCGGTTATTTCTTTTTCTAACAAGAATCAAGAACAAAGTTATCAGTGCAAATTCCTCTCACAGTCAAGGAAATTGACACCGGACCGACTGACCGCGTCCGATAAATTTCTCGGCTGTCCGGTAGTTTTCATCAACTCACCGGACCGACTGTCCAGTAAATTGTTTTGTCAGCCGCTGCCTTTAAGAACAGATAAATCGAGGTTCTCGGTAAATTCAACTTAAAAATATTTCTAATTCTCTTTTATTTGTTATTTTTAGATCAAGAAAAATCTAAAATAAATAATACATATCGTAACTGATAGTCATGAGTTTTGGCAAAGACACTAACTATTTACGACAGTTATTGTCGTAAAATATTGATGTCGTAAAATATTTCGTGTGACTACAGTGGTCGTGGTATTTCGGAAAAATATTATTCTCTAGAGTTTTCTTCATTAACAATCGTCGTTACTTCGGATCATTTTATCACTTCAAAACACGGTGGTCATGGCTTTCTTGCAGTATAAGACAGGAGCCATACCAGGAAAGCCATTAAAGAGAAAAGTGACCCCAGAGGAGATGAGAGAACAGAAAAAATAGTATGAAAAAGACCGATAACGTAAATTTATTGATTCTTGGAAGCAAGACCGACCCTGGCTTCATCACAATGTTGAACAAAATGTTATGGTCTGCAACTGGTGCATCAAAGCCAATGAACCAAAAGAGCTATATATATATTCTTTTCTAATTCTAAATTCTGGTTTATAATTATACTTTTTCTGGTAGCATATTTTATTCTATTTTTTTTTTACATATCACTCATACACATCTGCCACTTCCAGAAGTATGTCAGAACGTAGAATAAAAAAACACAAAAGACTTTGAAGAGGAAATAAAATTTGCCAAACGTACCAGGAATTTCATTAGAAGATGATACTAGGAGAATTTCACCAGTCATTTAGCCAACTTTTGCCAATTTCACCAGTCATTTAGCCTACTTTTGCCAATTTTTCAATGAATTCTCTATCTACTTAAGCAATCTCTCCTATTTTTGGAAAAGTTAATGACATCCCTAGATGCTGCACGAAAGTAACCATGTACCAGCCTCTTTGAACTATTCAAACATATCCCATACTAAAATTGTTGAATATTTTATCTATTTTTAGGTTGCATTCATTAGAGGATGAACAAAGTGAAACCAAACAACAACTAGATAAACATGAGGAGGCCTTCAGGGAGGTTGCTGATGCCATTACACAGTTAGAATGTACTCCTAAACAAGAAACTAATATCTTACTGTAAGTTAAGAAACAAAGGGGGCCATATCAAAGAGGAACACTATCTTTCTGTAAGTTAAGGAAGCAAATGGGGTTGTATCATAAATTATTTTTCAAAACTTTGAAGATAGTCCCAAATTTAACACAAGTTGATTAAAGAGGAATGCTATCTTATTGTAAATTAAGAAACAAAGATTATTTTTTATATAATTGAATACAAGTTAAATAAGTCCAAAAGAGGAATACTATCTTATTGTAAGTTAAGGAACAAAGGGGTCATATCAAAGAGGAATACTATCTTACTGTAGGTTAAGGAAGAAAGGGGATCATATCAAAAGTTATTTTTACATCTTTGAATACAAGTTGAATAAGTCCAAAAGAGGAATGCTATCTTATTGTAAGTTAAGAAACAAAGGGGGTCGTATCATATCTTATTTTTATATTGTTGAATATAGTTATAAAGAGGAAAACTATCTTATTGTAAGTTAAGAAACAAAGGGGGTCATATCATAGGTTATTTTTATATCTTTGAATATAGTTTCAAAGAGGAATGCTATCTTACTGTAAGTTAAGTAACAAAGGGGGTCATATCAAAGAGGAATACTATCTTACTGTAAGTTAGATAACAAAGGGGTCGTATCAAAGAGGAATACTATCTTACTGTAGGTTAAGGAAGAAAGGGGGTCATATCAAAGGTTATTTTTATATCTTTGAATACAAGTTGAATGTAGTCCCAAAGAGGAAACTAATATCTTATTGTAAGTCAAGGAAGAAAGGAGATTGCATCATTGTTTTTTTTTATCTTTGAATACAAGTTGAATATAGTCCAGAGAGGAAAACTATCTTACTGTAGGTTAAGGAAGAAATGGAATCCATGACTTTGGCACATAAATGTCATATAAACTTGTGACGCCATATGAAACTTTTCAGCGTAGAATGTAAACACTGGATGTTATTTCGCAATATGTATGCTTCAATTTCGAATAAAATCCAACAAGAAATTATTTCAAATTATTTTCTATCACATTGTTTTTCAAGAATTCAATATGGCGACTCATTCACTCAAGAATCCTTAGTTACGGTATGTCAATTGTGGATTTGACAGCAAGCATTAGCCAATGAAAAAACTTATTATATAATATTTGCATTAGAATATAGAGATTCTTCCAAAATCTATAATATCCAGAAATATTTGATGAATTTAAATTTTCAGGAAAAAAAAGAGGCAACGGTAAGGATTTTGAAAAATATAATTTGGACGGAAAATTGATATGGCTGCCTGTTATTTTTGTCTATATGGAATTGATAGCTTATTTTGATACCAACCTTTATCATGATAATTATCATATGGTGTTTGATACAGGAATATTATCAAATTTTTGGTACCAGGCCAATAGTCCATATCTGTATTTTCCATTTTTTTTTCTACCTCCTTTGTTTTGGTACCAGGCCGATACTCCATGTCATAGCACATTTTCCATTTTTCGGACCTCATTTGTTCTGTTACAGGGCCAATAATTACATATCTGCATGTTCCATTTTCCCCACCTCATTTGTTTTGGTACCAGGCAAATAGTTACATATCTGCATTTTCCTTCTCTTTTTTTTTCTGCCTCTTTTATTTTGGTACCAGGTTAATAGCTCTCATCTAAATTTTTCATTTTCCCCCCACTTCATTTTGTTTTTGTATCAGGTCAATAATCCATAGCCAGTATTACACTTTGTATTTTCCACCTCATTTTGTTTTGGTACCAGTTTAATTGTCTGTATCCAGTATACTATGCATTTTTAACTCAATTATTCTATAAATATATATTTTGTTGTTGTTATTACCAGGAAGTTTATAATGATAATTGCGTGTACATAGCATGCGCCTGCAATTTCAGTAACTCCCCTTTGCATAAGACTTTGCTCAGTCATTCCCCTTTGCGAAAGACTTAGCTTAGTTATTCTCCTTTGGAATTAGACTTTGCTCAGTTACTCCCCTTTACAATAAGACTTTGCTCAGTTACTTCCCCTTGAAGTAAGACTTTGCTCAGTTACTCCCATTTGTGATAAGACTTTGCTCAGTTACTCCCCTTTGTGATAAGACTTTACTCAGTTACCCCCTTTGGCAAAAAGACTTTTCTCAGGTACTTCCAATTGTGATAAGACTTTGCTCGTGTAATTTCCATTGCAATAAGACTTTGCTCAGGTAATTTCCATTGCAATAAGACTTTGCTCAGGTAATTTCCATTGCAATTAGACTTTGCTCAGGTAATTCCATTGCAATAAGACTTTGTTCAGGTAATTTCCAGTGCAATTAGACTTTGCTGAGGTAATTTCCATTGCAATTATGCTTTGCTGAGGTAATTTCCATTGCAATAAGACTTTGCTGAGGTAATTTCCATTGCAATTAGATTTTGCTCAGGTAATTTCCATTGCAATTAGACTTTGCTGTTTTTATAATGAATATATATGCAACATACTCATGGTTTGTTCAAAAGCTTCTGTTTTCTAAGATAAAAGAGACATATAACTTTTCCATAAAGGGTATCTTAAAGGGGTACCATACACTACAGGGAGACAACTCTTTAAAATCAGTTGAACGTTTTGATCATATGATGTTTGTATGCAGATTTCAAGCATCTCTGTGATTAAAACCACAGAGAGAAAAGCTGCTATGTGGCTAGTGAATTTATAGCTCTGAATCTGTTGGTTGGAATTTGTTAAAATTTAGATATTTATTACAGTGGATATATTCAAACACACTGCCAAAAAAATTAGAAAATTAAACAAGCAGATCAAATTTTATCTTAATGGAAAAAAAGAGCATCTGTAGGTTTTGTCTTTTAAAAATTTAAGAATAACGGATATGCATAAGTCTATAAAAAGGGGACATCTACATTGTTGATAATCACATCTCAAAACATAAGGTTCATTTCTTTTAAAGTCATAGGTAGACGACCTATGCCTTCTATAAAATGTATCTGTGTATATTAATCCCATCAATGGTGTAATGGTTAATAGTGTGCTTGCCTCAGGTGAGGTAGATCATGGGTTCGAGCTGCGGTATAGTCAAACTAGAGACTATGAAATTGGTGTTTGGTGTTTCTCTACTAAGCATGCATCATTAAGTAGTTAGAACTATGACTGGTTAGCCTATAATCAAAATAATGTGTCCAAATGGAGTGACAAGTCTATCAGTGAACTGTTGTTTTAGTGTGCAAGCAGTTTAAAACTACAACTAATATAAGCATGTTTGTATGGTACAAATTAGACATTATCATCATTTCATCAAAAACTGCTACCATATATCCACAGTAGAGAAGACAAGCTATATTTATGCCAAACACTGTACTCATAATGGTTAGCATGTTTTACAATTTTTTTTAATCAATATATTGTCCATCTTGGTATGAGTGATGCCACAAATGGGGAACCTTACTTTATAAGCATATTTACCATGTATTGCATCACATTATTTCTCTACTATACACCATTGAAACTTGGCATGCTAATATCAAAAATAGCAAGGTGAATGACAATTTACTCCGGCAATGAAAATGCTGGTCCAAGTGTTTAATCTTTCATCCACAGAAATAGGTGAGTCTATTTATTGGAAGATTTTAATTGTTATTAGCATGTGACTGTTTTTTAAACATTGGCACATCTCATAACTCACCTATCACTGATAGTCATGACAGATATAAAAACACCATAGTCTACGAGTTATATTAAAAAGTTAAAAAAAATATTAACAAAGAATGCACTATAGAAATGGAGAAAATAGGGGAGATAACTTGTAAAAAGATTTGTCATGTGATTTATAAATGTACAAAATAGTAAAATGTTTTCTGTAAAAAAAAAGTTAGTGGGATCTGGCTAATACAGGATACATTTTCAATTTGTCATAATTTACACATTAAAAAATTACCATCGACATTCGTTTTTTTTTTTTTTTTGTCATTCATGTCATACAACCGTCTTTATGCTGTAAAACCTGTTTATAGTGAGCCCTGAAAAAAGATTTGAATCATGTGAACACTGAACATAAAATTTATTTCCAAATTATAAAGCAAAAGTTTAGAAAGTGGTGATCAACAATTCTACTAATATTAACAAAATTAACAATCGCCTCTTAATTCAAAGTCCAAAATGTTTGAAAATTTAACCTTCCTTCTTCGAACACCTCTCAATTCCAAACAAAAAACATGTTCCATTTGGACAGGTTTCACTGCATGCAATTGTAAGAATTTTACATAGAACTGTTCTTAAAACATTATAAAACATATAATTATTGTATATCTTTTCAAGATCAATCTTTGACTATTCTTTGTTTCTACATCTGTAAGATAAGCTCTTTTCCCTCCCTTGTTTAATGATTAATAGACCTATTGTACTTTTTAGCTCACCTGGCCAAAGGCCAAGTGAGCTTTTGCCATCACTTGGCGTCCGTCGTAAATTTTCACATTTTAATCTTCTCCTCAGAAACCACTGGGCCAATTGCAACCAAACTTTGGTGGAATGGTCCTTGGATGGCCCCCTTCCAAAACTGTGTCCGATGATCCCGACTTCCAACCAAGATGGCCACCAAGCTAAAAATAGAAAAAAAGGGGGATAAAATTTTAATTGTCCATTGCTCCTTTAGTATAAGTCAAAATGAGCTCAAATTTTAACTGCAGCTACATGGCAATGAGTAGTTTAACATATATTCCGGGTTTTTCTGTGAAATTTTTCTTTCATTTACCGGTATACTGATTATGCAATTTAGGCAGATTTTGATAAAAGATCACATTTAAATCTTCTCCTCTGAAACCGCTGAATCAAATTGAACCAAACCTAGCAGGGATGGTCCCTGGGTGGGTCCCTTTCAGAATTGTGTCTGACAGCCCCGCCCTCCATTCAAGATGGCTGCTGTTACTAAAAAATAGAAATTTCTTCAATTGTCTATTGCTGCTTTAGTATAAGTCAAAATGTGCTCAAATTTTAGCTGCAGCTACATGGCAAAGAGTAGTTTAACATATATTCCGAGCTTTTTCTGTGAAATTTTTCTTTCAGCCAATTTATATAGATTATGTAAATTAGGCAGATTTTGATAAAAGATCACATTTAAATCTTCTCTGAAACCGCTGAATCAAATTAAACCAAACCTGGCAGGGATGGTCCCTGTGTGGGTCCCTTTCAAAATTGTGTCCGACAGCCCCGCCCTCCATTCAAGATGGCTGCTGTTATTAAAAATAGAAATTTCTTCAATTGTCTATTGCTGCATTAGTATAAGTCAAAATGAGCTCAAATTTTAACTGCAGCTACATGGCAAGGGGGTAGTTTAACATATATTCTGGGTTTTTCTGTGAAATTTTTCTTTCAGCTGATTTATACCAATTATGCAAATTAGGCATATTTTGATAAAAGATCACATTTAAATCTTCTCCTCTGAAACCGCTGAACCAAATTAAACCAAACCTGACAGGGATGATTCCTGTGTGGGTCCCTTCAAAAATGTGTCCGACAGCCCGCCCCCCCCCCCCCCCCCCTTTTTCTATTAACTTGAGATGTAAAATTAAAAACCAGGTGAGCAATTACAGGCTCCTGTGATCCTCTAGTTATCCCTTCGCCAACGAGGTTGCGAAGGAATATAGTAACGCTACCGTCCGTCCGTCCTTCTGTAACATCCTTGTGAACACTAGAATCAACATCCTTCGATGGATTTTGACCAAACTTGGTACATACTTAGTCCTTCAGAGAATCTAGAACCCTATTGATTATCAAGGTCAAAGGTCAAGGTCACCAGGTCAAATTTTTAAGTGAGGTGATATGCCACGCTTTGCATTGCCCTTTACCAACTTGATTCTAAAGTTATATGTTTTAATATATTTTTATAGGAGTTATTTCCCTTTAATGAAAACGAAAGAGTCCCTTTTCATTCACATTTCAATGAATTCATACATTTTTTTTCATAATCTGTACACAATTTTTATGTAGCAACTTGTGAATTTTCTGTTTGCTATAAAGCTTTACTACAATTTTTTTACAAGATTCAAATATCTACAAATTATAGGAAAATTATATTCAATTTCTTTTTTCTTTTCAGTTGCCTTTGCATGGAATGGTAACTAATTTGCCCCTTCCCAAGGGAAATAACTCCTAAGAAAGAATAAAACACATCTAATTTTGGAATCAAGTTGGGAATGTACAAAAGGTCTATTGTGAAAATTATATGCAATTTCATATGCTGGTTTATGATATCATCTAACATGATTCTAAGTGCTTTGATTTTTGATAATGAGATTACATTGTATATTTATTTATAGGTTATGATATCATCTAACAGGACTCTCAGTGCTTTGATTTTTGATAATGAGATTACATTGTATATTTATTTATAGGTTATGATATCATCTAACAGGACTCTCAGTGCTTTGATTTTTGATAATCAGATTGTTTTGTTTATCTATTTATAGGTATTTACAAAAGAAAAGAGAGCGACACAAATGTTCTCTAGATTTAGCAGAAACCAAAGCTAAATTAGATATATTGTCAGAATTATGTCGTAGTTTGAAGGATCCATTGACGAAAGTCGGGGATAAAATACCCGATATAACTGGTGATTCTGTAAGTTTAAGTAGGAACCCTTGTGGTCATGATGGTATGGTAGTTGGATTTATAACTATCTGTCCAATCAATGCCTTTTAAGAGTTCATGAATCAAATCTAATTTAAGAGGTCACCTGTCTTAAGCAGTCTCTTTCTCTTTGTCCCAAAGGTGTCCTCTTAATACAGGTTTGACAGTATTTCTGTTTACAGTCAAACCTGCCCATGAGGTCACCCCTATTAAGCAGTCACCTGTATTAAAAGGTCACTTTTTTCTTGTCCTGTCATAGTAAAATTTCATATAAATTCAACCTCTTTTAAGAGGTCACCTGTCTTACACCTGTCTTATAAGGCCACTTTTTAGCTCACCTTGCCAAAGGCAATGTGAGCTTTTGCCATCACTTGGCATCCGTCGTCCTTTAACTTTTCACATTTTAATCTCCTCCTCTGAAACCCCTAAGCCAAATGAACTGAAACTTGGTAGGAAGCATCTATAGAAGGTCCTCACTAAAGATTGCACATTTTGTCCCGATCCATTAACAAACACGACCACCACAGGCAATTCTTGTTTCTGATTGGCCGATTTTGAAAAATCTTCTCCTCTGAAACTGCTTGGCCAAATGAACCAAAACTTGGTAGGAAGTGTCTATGGAATGTCATTTATAAAGATTGCTAATTTCGTTCAGATCGATTAACAAACATGGCTACCACCAAAACTTGGTAGGAAGCATCTATGGAATGTCCTCTATGAAGATTGCTCATTTCGTCCCGATCGGTTAGCAAACATGGCCACCACATAGCAATTCTTGTTTCTGATTGGTCGATTTCTAAAAAATCTTCTCCTTTCAGGCCTCGACATTAATGTTTGTTCGATTGTCCGGTACCAGTGAAAGCTGACGTCGAACAAGTAGATCTTGTGTCATGGTTGTCCGTCGGGACAACTGAACATTTGTATACCCCCACTCCCCGGAAGGGGAGGGGGTATACTGTTTTACCTCTGTCCGTCCTTCCATCTGTCCGTCTGTCCCAAGATATTTTTCGTTGCATTTTTCTCAGCAACTATTGATGGCAGAAATCTGATATTTGGTCACAAGCTTCATATAGGTATGCCATAATGTGGGAAGCGTTTTTGGACCCGTCAGATTCCTACTTCCTGTTTGCCGACTTAGGGATCATAGATTTATTCTAACCAGGATGCTTGCAGGATCCTGGCAGCTGGCTGCCAGAGTTTAGAAGTCCTCTTATCAGACATTAAATGTCATGTCTACCAATTAATCACAAACAGTAGCAATGATTTAATATTCAGGATGTATCAGTATTTACAAATGTACAAGCATTTTGAATCACTATCTGTTTAATGTTAGAAATGAAGTCTTAATTACAATCTTGAGTGTATATTCTCTGAGGTAGAAGACTAAAAGTATTAGTCATTAGAATGGCCGTACTGTCTCTTCATCTTAATATATAAGTTTTAACAGATTAAGATAATGTTTTTATATTTAAATGCTTTATCAGATTTCATATTATCATTAATATGAAACAAGAATAAAAAAAGATAAGCTTTTACTATTTTTAAGTTTTTTATATGAATGCATCCATGTGTCATAATCTAAAAAATAATGTAATGAGTCAGGATATTAGAGTGGTGATCATCAGAAGAATTGTTTATGCCTATTGAAAATTTGACAGTTTCACTCTCTTTTAAGCTGTCTTACTTTTTTGGGGAATATTGAACAAAAAAATCTAGTTCACATGTCAACTCAATACTTCATTTGTCCATTTTGATTTAATGACTTGCTATTTTGTTGAAGAATATTCAAACCATATGCAAGTATCTTATTATAAACACATAGAATAAATAGATAAATATTATCATGTAAAAGCAGGTAAATGCTGCTAAAAACTGGTTAATGCTGCAAAAAGCTGGTTAATGGCGCAAAAACCTGGTTATTGCTGCAAAAATGTGTAATCCTTTAAATCCTTCAGAGTTACTATTAGCAATTCTAAAATATTTGTCTCTGGAAGACTTAAAAGTTGACAGTTGTGTGTAAAAAAAACTTTACAATTTAGTTTTTTATTCATATTTGTTGAAGCATTTTACCATCTACAACAGCAGATGGAAAGATTTGATAATTAGTAATATTTCAAAGCATTCTAGTTATGTTGAATTTTTTGATTTATTTCATTGTATAAACATACATGGGAGATTTTACAAAATTTATAGATTTACTGAAGTTGAGACTACTAAAGGTATTAAATGTGGCTCATACCAAATTTACAGATGAACATTTTTGTACTGTTCTGAATGTTGCACCTGTTTTGTAAGAGCTGTAGATTAACGACTGTTCTTTTATAACTGATATAAATTCAGTAAATTGTATATGTGATTTAAAGTTTCTCACAACACTGAAAATTGGATCAACCATAAATGGAATAAGTGTTGATGGACTTTTCAAAATAGTCATTCATTGTAACACACTGAACAATCTTGATATTTCGAATGGAATTATTCTTGATGGACAACAATTTCAAAAACTAATCAAATCTGGAACAAGCCTTGAATTTCTCAATATATCTGGAACTGAGGTTTCAGACTATGATCTTGTAAGTTGTATTTTATACTTGAAGAAGCTGAAAACATTGATTGTAATCAATTGTCATGTCAGTTTAAGCGGAAAAACTATAGTACAAAATCAAATTTCAGGTATGAACATTTATATTCTCCCACAGTTTTAAAATGGACTTTCCGACAGAAACTTAATGGATGTTCTCGCAATCAAATAAAAGTCCAAATAGACCACTTATAATTGGCAATTCATTGAATGAAAGTACTTCTGAAATATATGAGAACAACACAGTAAATCAAACACCAGATAGAGAATCATGGATTCTTACTCCATCTGGAAGTACACCAGAAACACCCTATAATTTACAACATTCTCTAATGCTGTAAAACTCCTGTTATTACATTTATTGCAGAGTGAATTATACAACAAGAACATTTCAGAAAAGGTAATTTCTGGGAAAAACTTAATCAAGTGCAATAATTAATCAAATTAACATGCAGTTTCCATATTTTATGACAAAAAAGTGAACTCAGACAAGGTAGACAGTGGACAAAAGTATTCAGACGCTTCCAATATTCGCTACATATTTCATAAAAAACAACAATTTTTGAAAAATATATCTCGAAGTTAATTCTTGTCCGATTTTGATAATTTTTATATCAATAAATTCAGAATTTAACGGCATATTGTCTACAAAAATCGTAATTTTTTCATACCCAAAATTATTGTTGTTTTCTGTACTGACCTTCATAAAATGAAGATTAAACACCGAATTATTCGTGAATACGCTACGAAACGTTGTTTTTTCGATTTAAAAAAGCTGACCATCGTTACCGGAAGCTAAATAATTATGCACTGACCTGGGTGAGGCCAAATCTATTTTTATTCCATTAGCCCGGATGCTGCAGCATGGTAAGTTTCTATAAAGTTGAGGAAAAAAGCTATTTGCAAACTGATTGTATCTAAAAGACGTAGAATAAATAATTTCTGTATCGGGAATAGATTTTCTTTGATGAAAACTACATGCTTTAGGGATCATAGATTAATTCTAACCAGGATGCTTGCA
>MJUT01050625.1:89863-109792 GCA_002080005.1 Gigantidas platifrons | reverse complement strand
CATCTAACACACAAAGACATGGCCGATACATCTAACACACAAAGACATGGCCGATACATCTAACACACAAAGACATGGTCGTTCTCTTTTCTGGCTTGGTACAGACACTTCAATGAAAAGTGGCGATGTGGTTTTATGTAAAATATGGTTAACACATGATGTCATTGTGTGATTCTAAAGCAATTAAGTCATAAACAGAGCACATTTTAGGTCTGTAAGCATATATATTACAGTTGAATCTCATTATCTCGAACCACAGCGGACAGAGAAAAAAATTAGAGTTATCCGTAGTTCGACTAAAGAGGAGTGCAAGAATTCGATGTCCATGAAAGGGGAAGTAACTCCATTTGGAATGTTATATCAATTTTCCGACCTCATGATGTTTTTTTTTTGTTTTTTTTATATCCATATCAGTTGTTTTTAATTTGGTATGTGCATGTTTCTTTTTTAATTTTATTTCCGTTGACACTATCGTCGCATAATTCCTTGTTTTGTTTTGTGTAATGTTGACACTATCGTCGCATACTTCCTTGTTTTGTTTTGTGTAATTTATATGTTATTTTCTTTTGTATTGAAAATCAGTAATGTTTTTATCGTTCATTTACAATGATAAAATAATTAATCAACTAACAACGAACTACATAAATGAATAACTTTATTAACAAGATAAACTCACGTTTATTCATACAAAGGAAACATCATGGTAGGCAATACACTAGCTGCGGAACCGTAGCCCTTATGGTCCTTGGGCAGTTTTTCTGATATTTGCATACCATAGGGCTACGGATTTCACCCTATCAAAAACTTTCGAAAATGCGCTGTGAAAATATTGCGCACCTCTTTTGCAAATTATTGTCATGAAATCGGGTCCGAGAACGATCAAACATATATGTATCGTTTCGTTAGATATTTATCTACATTCTTCTATACTTACTTACCTATTAATAATCACTTCCAGCTCATTATTATAACAAATGTCTCATTTGTGACAAGTCCTGCCTACTTCGTCAGCCATCTTGCTACTCCGGTAGTCTCGTTCTGAGGTCACTTGATTTTTCCAATTATAACCCTATTTTATTTATCACGCGAGGTAAGTAAGAATAGAAGAATGTAGATAAATATCTAACGAAACGATACATATATGTTTGATCGTTCTCGGACCCGATTTCGTGACAATAATTTGCAAAAAAGGTGCGCAAAATTTTCACAGCGCATTTTCGAAAGTTTTTGATAGGGTGAAATCCGTAGCCGTATGGTCTGCAAATATCAGAAAAACTGCCAAAGGACCATAAGGGCTACGGTTCCGCAGCTAGCAATACACATGTTTTTATTTGAAGAATATGAAATATTTAATGATACGAATGTATCAATGAAATGCATATAAAATATTATAAAATAGGAACAAAATGTATCAAGCACTAATAAAACATATATCGTAAAAGCAATTTACTCAGTATAATTAATAATAAGTAAGAATGAATTCCTGAAGATTGAAATCTCTTTGTCAACAATTGTCATATGGCAATAGAATACACAATGTTTTTATTTGAAGAATACCAAATATTTAATGAAACGATTTGTCAATAAAACGCATATAAAATGTTATAAAATACGAACAAAATGTATCAAGCACTAACAATACATATAAAAGCAATTTACTCAGTCTTTGTTAGAATTCATTTCAGCAGATTGACAAAAACTTGAAATGTCACTTTGCACAGTACACAATCCGTATTTTACTATGACCCAAGCGCCACCTGTTTGATTGCCACATCAAATGATATGGGAAAAGTCGTAAGAATAAATAATTGTTAGTGATTTAACTGATTTAATTTAATTATCACTTGATTGCTTCATTTAAAATTAAAAACAGCTAGTTTACACATTTCTTTATAATAATAACAATTAACAAAATTGATAAAGCTTAATTAACAGAGAAGATGAATGACGCAAGCCATAAATTTGACACTTTGACATCTGTTTATTGAGGTTAATTATCAGTTTGACATAACGAACATTGTTTGCATTTATTTTAATTATTAGTTCGACATAACGAACATGTTTTGCATTCATTTTCACCTTTGGGACTGAAAAGTTACTTTGAGACAACCGAAATTTCGACATATCGGAGTTCGAGATAAAAGGAGTAAAATCAGTTGAAAAGCACTAGGTTTTGTTCGGGACTTGAAAAAAAATTTGAGAAAGTCGAAATTTCGAGATAACCGAGTTTGACATAACGAGATTCACCTGTATTTTGGATAATTAACCACTCTTCTAACTGTAAATTGTAATTAATTTTAGAAAAATGTCAGACTTTTCCAATCAATGCCTATCACCACTGAAGTTGCGAGTTTGAATCCCTCTCACGTAAGGTGTACTTGATACAACATTATGTGATAAAGTTTATCAGTGACTTGCGGCAGGTCGGAGGTTTTCTCCAGTCACTCTGATTTCTTCCACCAATAAAACTGACCGCCACGTTATAACTGAAATATTGTTGAAAGTGGCATTAAACACCATAACCCCTAACTGTAAATTATAGTTAATGTTGGAGAAAGGTCAGATTTAGAACTCGGTTTTAAGATTCATGCTTTATCAGTAACATTATACACTAATATGAAATATGCTTGCAACATAAACATAATAATAATAAAGATTTTTATTCCAATTATGGACTCTGGAGGGGCACACAGAAATTACACATATAGTAAAATTACACATATAAACTCACAAGAGGGAAAGAGTTGATGATTGATAGAACATGACATACAAACATGCTATAAATACATAAAGCATATAATATGAATGTAGTAGTAACTAGGGAATGTTTTGGTAAAGAAATCTACCAACAGAGTTTAAGATCTCCTGATTTTCACAATTCAACAAGCAAAATAATTTATTTTTATCAGATAAATTGGTAAAAAAAAATAACTTTAGCTGATATGGAATTGAAGAGATCATCTCTCTCCCCCACTAAATTTTGGACATCTAGTGAGAAAGTGAGTTTCATCTTCAATTTCTTGATTTGTACAATTTTTACATATTCTTTCATTTCTGGATATATTGGTGTATCTACCAGTTTAATTTTATTATACAACATAATGTTGTCTTGAATGTTAAAATTTTTTCAATAGTTTATTAACCAATGAGTACCAAGATGCACTGTGTGCAAGATGAAGATTCTTGCTACATAAAAAGGCACCCTTCAATAAAGGAAACTCTGTTGTTAGATTTTCTAATCTATAACAATATTTCAGTAGACTTAACAATATCATAATGTAAAGGGTGTCTTACCAATTCAGAAAAAGAAGCATGGTTCACATTTTTCTTATTTAAACCCAATATATATTTACAAAATTTGAGGTGTAAAGTCTCACCTTTATAATTTTTATAACAATCATTTATCTGGATATTATTAGTGTCTTTTAATTTAGTATTATATATACATTATAAGATAAGATAAGATTTTTATTTTCGAATTATCTGCCCATATGAGCATAACAATCAAGCATCAAATAAAGTTAATAAAAATAAACAATAATCAATAATATTAAAGAAAATATAAGACAGTACACAGTATTGAAAATGATTCTAATTCAGTAATACTGTTACTGGGCTCGGCCCAAATTCCATCCACTGTACAATGGGAGATAACTCTGATTGTACAATGTTGGAATTCCCACCGAGCTTTGCAAATAAATATATAAATCAGTACAAACAATGTGCATCTGAGAACAATTATATACAATCAATTTAGGTTTTTTTCTCTTGTACTAATATACCTGATGTTTTGTCCTCATTAGATACAGAATCTTGCACTATCTCTCATATAATGTCAGTTGATTAGGTTTAAGCTTTTCACTAACAGCACATTCTAATTTAACTCTCCCATGGTCAAATCAAATCAAATCAAATAAGGTTTATTTACAGTCGGCAAGACATAACAACTATACAACATAAGCTCTTAAGAGCTTTTGAACAGACTAACATACAATCATACAATACAATACACACTATAAACATACATGACATAAGCATGCAAAATAGATGTACTATTGGCAATCACAAACAGCAATCCATGTGGCAAGCACCTCTCTAGACAGCTGTTTACAATCACCTACAGCAACTCAGTAGCAATAAAACAAATATATGTTAAGAATAATCAATGATGGAAAACATTAAAATAAATCAAAATGATATGCTAAAAAAATCAGAACATAAAATAATATAAAAAAAATAAAGCAACACATAGCACTACATGCATGCAGATAATATTAAAACAAAAGCATAGTCATATAAACACATGAAAAAGCAAACTAGTCACAGCATAAATAGACATGTATATATACTATAAGCACACAAAAACATGAATTTCAACCAGGCTGCTCCAGGGTTATGTTAACCAGATACAAATTCACATCCTTGTGAAGAAGCTGCTAAATTGTCAGATTTGTTAATTGATACTTGTGTCTATTGCAATCGTAACTACTCGGCCATTCTCGCTACCCTTCCAATAACCTCGAAAGTAGTTAGTAGAAATTCTTCTTAAATTGTTTGCCGGAAGATAAGCCGCACAAAAATATAGTCCATGAAAATCCAATATGGAAGACATACTAAGTAGAATCTAATCATGCAAAACTAATTAAAACTTTAACATATGAAAATAATTGAAATATAGAAAATTGTTTAAAATATAACTTTATCAAACTTTCATGTAACTGACATGTGAAAAGTAGTTCTATTTATCAGCTACCTACTTACGAGGTTATTATATGGACAGGTAGTTACGATTGGCGTCTATTGGTGTTCCTTATGTATGCATCATTGTTAATGACCCAAGACACGACACAAGTGAATATTACAATAGAAACATAGATATCTAATTTAGAGCACACAACACGTTTCTGGAATAACCTTCATCGGGTGCGCTCAAAGCCGAAAGATTGGAAAGCTAAACAAGTTAAAAATGTTTGGGGGCAATAAAACTAAAGGGCCTAAACAGGACAGCCAAATCGATTAAGGTCTACTATGCCTGGGGGAGAAAAGCCTTAGTTTTGATAATAATTACATTATTTAAAAACTGTAAATTTCAATAAAAAATATATCTAATAAACCATAAAGCCGAAACACTGACCACTGGTGGGATGATATCATTGGGGATTAAAAGTCCACCAGCAGAGGTATCGACACAGTGATAGTAATAAAAACGGAGATATCAAATTTAGTGCGCACAACGCGTTTCTGGAATAATCTTCATCAGGTATGCTAAAAACTGAAATATTCGTGTGTTGTATTTTTTGAAGACCATACATCGAACGAACATAAGATACCGTTTGATCTACGATTTTAATCCATGAGATGAGGAATGGCATATTCACATATTATCTTATTAACCATTTCGATCGATAGCTATTGACATCACTTCTGTAGGTTTTCGAAGCCAACTAGTTCAATGTACTTTTTTTAATCGTCAATGTTGTTATTCTCATTTTTCTCATTTGAAATAAGTTGATTTTTATTATGCTACTTTATCGACCGTTTCTGCTACATTCATTCGAAACGATCGAGTGAATGTTGTTCAATGCCACTCGAACAATTTGTAAGAGATAACAATGTAGTTTTTCATGACCTGGTGATGTCTGTTTTGTACCAGACCAACGCCCTCATCTGTTATAATGATGATCGTATTGATTAATGGTTCTCAGGTAAACATGTCACTATAACACATGTCACTGACTCCGAGCCCTGCTTAGTGGAGAAGCTCAAATATCAATTCCATAATCTTTGGGTTTGACCGATCTACCAAACCTCAACGCTAGTACAGCTAACAATTATAACACATATCGGACGGCTTCCATTAATAAATATACAAATACAGGGTTTCAGCCATGAATATATATAATAATACAATTGTTTTAGATATAGTTGTTCTCAGTACAAGTATCGCTATATATTAACATCAATTGATTAATTAATTTGAATATACTACTTAGTAGTACATTAATGTAGGAGGACAGTCGTGATCGTGATCGTGTGGTAGTTAAATTTATAACTACCTATGCAATCACTGCCCATCACCAGGTTGTGAGTTCGAATCCCACTGATGGCGAGATGTACTCGATACAAAATTATGTGATAAAGTTTGTCTGTGACTTGCAGCAGGTCGGTGTTTTTTCCGGTTTCCTCAACAAATGAAACAAATTATATTTGTGAAAGCAGTCGCCAAGATCTTCAAATGAGATGGTTCTTTCCGCCCTAGCTGTTATATAATATCTTTCTCTTTAGTCGTGGTAGTCAGAGTATCCATGGTGATAACAGACCGGTAGAACGGATACCTTGCAACCCAATCTGAAAAGTAAAATTAGATTAAAAATGCAGAGTTCAATATGCATCAGCTTAGTATATATGCGTTGTGTTTTATTATTATCATTAAATACTCATTTTAGAAAAAAAAAGGCAGAACAGGTAATTAATTAATCATCTTGTTCGAATAACATTGATTTGCTTTCGAATTGCCTTTTATTTTTGTTTTTTGTTGTTTTGTTTTGGTGGGGTTCGTGTTGGGTCAATCTGTAGTTTTCTGTGTAGTGTTTTGTAGATCGTTGTTTGTCCTTTTTCTTTTGGCCATTATCTTGCCTGTCTTTCGTTGATTTATCGCTTCTGATTAACGCCTTGGTATCTTTGATTTACAGCTTCTGATTAACGCCTTGGTATCTTCAAACTTTTCTTAATACAAAGTCAAATGTAAAGATACCAATTAACAAACAATTACAATACATATAGCAACAGCAGTTATCAGGAAAATGTATACAATTCAGATGAACCTGTAGTGGGGGGGAGCTTTTGAAGTGTACTGAAAAGTTGGATGCAAGTTAAGTTTAATTGCGGGATGGAGGTGAAGTTGGTTTTAGGAGGCAAGTGATGAAAACGGACTAGCAAAAATTCATTTTCTACTTCAATGCTATAAATACAGCTTTTTATAAATTTTTGCCAGAAATAGTGGGAAGGGGAGTGCCCAAAATATAGTTTTGTCCCCCACACTTGTCCTTTTCCAAGTAAAGTGCTACATGCCCCCTCTCCCTTGCAACGGCTCCTACGGCCCTGCATATATATGCAAATCTCTTGTATCAGTTCAATAAAGAAACTCTAAACCACTTTCTGAACGTCTTGGGTTTATTAAGCTTTCTTCATTGATATTCCATGGAGACTTGACGACCTTAACGTTTATAACTTTATATCATTGTCTACTCTCTACCTTCCTTTCCTAAATTCTAATGTGTAACAATGACGATTCATACATCTTTAGTTTTATGTACCCAAAATGTTTATTTGACCTCACTCAGGATTAGGTCTTCATTCGCTTTTTCAATTCCGATCATATAGTTTTTGAGGGAATGGACCTCTCTCTCTCTGTGTGTGAGTGTGTGCGTGCATGTGTATTTTTCTCGTTATTAATTATACTCACGCATTTTGTCACGTAGTTTCACATTATACCGTGCACAAAGTACCACAATCATAAAAATGATTAAACAAGCAACTCCAACTATCCCTACCATTGTATAAGTGGAGTTGTCTGTAATAATATAAACAGCTGGTTAAATAAATGTAATTCTTAATAAAGCCTACCATTGGTATTGATTTCTATTAGTTCAACAGCTAAGCACTTTATTACTTATTAGGGTTAGGGCTAGGGTTTAGCGCCACTTTCAACAATATTTCAGTTGTATTGTGGCGGTCAGTTTCATTGGTGAGAAAAACAGGAGTACACGGAGAAAACCACATACCTGCTGCGAGTCACAAACTTTATCATATTATCGAATACACATCACCATGAGCGGGATTAAATATCACAATTTTAGTGGTGATAGGTACTGATTGCATGGGTAGAAATTAACCTTACCATACGATAACATCCACGACTGTCCTTGTTAGGTTAATTTTCATAGATTTCCACAAGTAGATTTGATGCATATTTACTAAACTTTATATTTAATTGAATTTAAATAAAATAAAATATATTGGTTTTTTTTAATTAAGTTATCACAAGTATCGATATATGGTCAATTTACCTACAAATAAATATTGTCGTTAGTATGTTAGTTTTGCGTCACGAATTCACTGATTTTGCCCAACACGTTTCAAACTGCAAAAGGTGCTATGTAAAGAAAATTAAGTTATCAGTATGTTGGAGTATCGGCAGCATATATGTCAACTTTGACAGGGCACATTTTTTCAACAAATGATCGGAATCCATATGGGAAAATCTGTGCCCCTTTCCTTGCCGATCTTTTCCTATGAGGCATGGTTTATACCAAAATCTATCATAGACAAAACAATTACAGAAGTTAAAAGTATTCAATCTCACTCTCAGTTATATTTACGATGTTCTGCCAATTGATAATTCAATCTGGATTTCATTTATATTTAACCTATGAACTTGAGCCAGAAACAGCTTCCTCTGCCTCATTTCTTGACATTTACCTCAAATGTGACACAAAATGGTCTGTCCCTTAGCCGTTTATTTAAGAAATAAATCATGGAAGCCAGAATGTTGGGTGTTTTAACATGGATTGGCGGATATTAGTATATTTTATCCCGAGCCAGAAGCGATGGATAAAATGTATTAATATCCGCCATTCCATGTTAAAACTCAAAACACATCCTGGCTTCCATTATTTATATCGATTCTGGTATGTCTAAGAGTACAAATACGGTATACTTTGATTGGAAGACGGTAATTTATATTTACGCTTGCGGAAAATGTCGCACGCAATTTATGTAACTCGAATAATACTGCGCCCTCTATCAGCATTATTCGGGTAACAATTAATGTTGCCAATGGAAAAATCGGTCACATTCACCAGCGCATGTGCCAATGAGATTATACAGAATGGATAACTCGCTCGTTTATTAACAAAGCGAAAGAAGGTCGTGTTAGAATAAATATTAGACACAGAATAAATAATGGGTACAGATTAGGAAACATTCGGGATTTTGCAATTTAAAAAGAATGGCTTTTCGAAAAGACAGTGGTTCATTTACACACAGTATTTTTGGTTTTTATTTTTCAGCATGTCACAAATACAAAATATGTTTTCATTAGGGACAGACAATTTAACTTTTAGGATTTGTGGAGGGGGTGAATTGTCATGTTTTTCACCAGAACAAGAATACTTTGTTTTCGCGGGGAACAATAATCATCTTTTTTGCGGACATGGAAAATCAGTATTTTTTTTTCAAAATTTTGCCGAAAATATTTCGCTTAAAACTCTAAGGTCAAATTGATTATTATTGCATTTTTCAGGACAATATTGATATTGTTTTGTATAACATGCAACGACAATATATTGTTTAAAAAAAGCATTCGCACGATAACTTGAAAAGTGAAATGATTGCCCCCTTTAACCCTTTGTACTTTATATCATGTTTTGAATTATATCCAACACCAGTCCTGTAGCCTGTGTAGGTATAAGATTTGATCTACCCATTATTGGACTCACAAAAACATGACTATTATTGTGGCACGTTATCAATAGCCTATATTCTTTCTAAACAAATAATTAAACATTTTTTTTAGCTATATATGAAACAAACAGCAAAATATATTTTTTACTTTCTGTTCACATACAATTGTATTTATTTTCAATAAATATATAGGGTTGACACACATAAGATGTTGTTAACATAAGATTGTATGAATATGTACACGAAAAAATTAAATTACGAAAACAAGAGATGAAATAATACAGATTTTTTTTTCGGATATGGAAAATCAGTATTTTTTTCTCAAATTTATCAAACATTTTTCGTTGAAACATTCAAGGTCAGATTACATTTTGTGTGTGCATTTTTCAGGAAGATGTACTATTGTTTTGTATAACATGCAACGCCAATATATTCTTTAAAAAAACAGTCCCACGATAAAGTTAAATGGTTGCTCCACCTTTTTTACTTTATATCATGTTTTGTATTAGATTCAACTCATTTAAGAATAAGATTTGATCTACCCATTATTGGACTTACCTACAGATCTCAGTGCCATGGGTGTAGTGTAGTTTTCTGTATTTTCTGTAATAAACAGCAGGTCAAATTATAAAAGCCTAGCATTTCTTTTAATTTCTATTAGTTGAGCGGCCGTTGCAGTCGTGACCGTATGGTAGTTGGATTTAAAACTACCTGTGCAATCGGTGCCTATTACCATTAAAGTTGTATGTTCGAACTCCGTTTATCACGAGGTGTACTCAATACAACATTATGTGATAAAGTTTGTTAGTAACTTACGACAGATCAATGGTTTTTTCCGGGTTTTCTGGTATCCTCCACCAATAAAACTTACCGCCATGATACATGAAATATTGTTGAAAGTGGGATTGCACACTATAAACCAAACCATCTATTAGTTCAACAGGTAAGCACTTCAGTACTTATATCATAGTATCATTATGCGCTTTTAGAAACGGAGATGTTGGAATTCCTTATCGACAACACATTTGTCGAGTTTGAGAGGGCACATTTTCAACAAATGGTCGGAATCCATAAGGGAAAAAACTGTCCCCCTTTCCCTGTCGATCTTTTCCTATACTCCTATGAGGCATGGTTTATAAAAAATTGTTATCAAAGATAAAGCAATTAGTGTCAATAACAGAAGTTAAAGCCTTCAATCTCACTTGCAGGTATATTGTTGATATGCTGTCAATTATCAATACACGCCACGATATAGCTGAAATATTGCTAAAATTGAAGTTAAGCACCAATCAATCAATTAATCAATTAATAATTCAAACTGGATTCCATTTATATACCATAGGAACTTGTTATACACAAAACAGACACAGCTTCCTCTGCCTCATTTCATAACATTTACCTCAAATTTGCCACCAATTGTCAACTTTCTACCAGACTACATGACAAAAGAGAAGACTTCAAAGAACTACACACCTCCCCTTAAAAGTTACATAGTCTGACCCTTAGCGATTTATTAAATATAATACATAGATTAAAGGCATACAGGCTGTCAGAATTTATTTTTTTTTATATTAAAAGTTGCCAATATTCGATGTTTTATACTAATTGCAGTTGAATTTTTTCATAATATCATACGTAAATAGCCTAGAACAAAGGAAATACATCGCTGTTTTATTTTCTTGAATCCAGTAAAGAATCCAATGTTTACCCGCGCAATATTCACAGAGAACTCATTCAGGAAAGCGTTTGTGCATGTGCGAAATTGTTTGTTGATGAAGAAAGCACATGACACAAATCGAATGGTGGAATTGAACAAAAACATTGACGGATTCAGCAAGCTTCGTGTAAAAAATAAAAAAAGATGTTATATCGACCTACTCCATTTTTCACCACGTAAGCATAATTTAGTCTCTTTTTTCGGCTGAATCATATTTTAACAGTAGAATTGCATCATAGTTTTTTATGTATTCTTTTTTTTTTCAGGAGAAAACGCTAGGTAATGTCTCTTTTAAATTAGAGACTAAAATAATGAACTTCATGTAAGTCTTTTTCTAAAAAAAAATATAATCAAGATAACTCAAGTGTTGTCAATAATATGCAATACAATTTGTATACAGTTTTCCCTTTATCGGGTCCCTTTGCAGAGCTTGGGTTTGTTTTTATTGATTTCATTACGTATTTCCGATTTTAAGTGTCATTCTTACTAAATACCAGTATATAATATTAACTGATTACCCCGGGATCCAATTTCATAGATATATTTCTTAAGTTATATTAATTCTAACGAATTTATATGCAGCGTGCTTCCTGATTATTTATAGCACAGGCATTTGACAGATGGACCTTAATTTCGCCGTGTTTGCCACGAGGGTACGTATTTTCAGGGCTAGTAACAATGTAGGGCCTCTATTAATTGCGGGTCCCGAGTCCACACGAATACTAGAAAATACACAAGGTAAGAAACAAAATCACTGAAAATGGCGGCGTACTGCTAAATTTATTATTATTGTCGATTTCCCCCGATTTCTGAAAAATAAACGGATGGAATGCACTAACCTTGTGGACCTCCATCAGCTGTTGTGCCACTGGTTTACTCTCATATTCGTACTAATTTGCATATATACCCCCGACTATATGTTCCCAAGACAGATTGTCAACGAACACGGAGGTCGACCACTTATTTTCTATTACGAGGCACGCGATTGGTCAAGGCAAATTTCCGGAAAAGAATTGACCAATCGCGTGCCACGTAACAGAAAATAAGTCGACCTCCGGATTTGTGGACAATTTTGTTTCTTACCTCGAGTATTTTTCTAGTATTCGTGTGGACCCAGGACCCACAATTAAATAGAGGCCCTACATCGTTACTAGCCCTGAAAATACGTACCCCCGTGTCAAACATGGGAAAATTAAGGTTCATCGGTCAAATGCCTGTGATTTATAGCAGTTATCAGTATTCATCAAACTTCGGGAAAGCAGCCGACTTATAATTAATTATAATTAATGGCGATTTTACCAAGACATTCGAATTGTTTTCACTATTTACGACATTATAACATTTTTTTTTAATCTGGCTTCTTGTTCAGAACATTTTATTAGTATAAAACATCGAATATTGACAACTTTTAATATTAACGAAAAAATTCCATTCTGACAGCCTGTATGCCTTTAAAGGGATATTAAAGCTCATTTTAACATATATTTTTTCAACTCGTGACAAAGGTTGTTTATTTTCAATTTAATTGTAAAAACAATCCAAAAATACTTTGCACGCCCATATAATCCCTATTCTAATATGACGGCGTGTTATCGTCAGTTTATATAATACTCAACAACAACACTTTTAGTGCAAACGCGGTAATGTTGTCAATTCGGCTTTTCCATGTACCCTCCCGCGAAATTGTGTACGTTATACTGTAGAAAATTGAAATTCCGCGAAATGTTGTTGAAAATTTTGGCACGTAAACAACATGAGATCCTGATGTTTTTTGGCTTCGTATACGCCTCCTTGTCGAAGTGGGATTTGTAGTATTTTCCCTTTCTTTTGAATTGATGTTCATGAATGACAACATTTAGTAATCTCAAATGACAGAAATCGTATCTTTGTGTTCGGGAGGGTAACGGAACAGCCAAATACATTGCTGTGTGTATAGGTGGTGCTTTGCAAGTAAATTACCGTATTTGTCCTATTAGAATCGAAATAATCCATGGCAGCCCCATGGGCTGGGCCTTTATAATCGTTAATTTAACCCCTCGCTATCGCTCGGGATTAAATTCGATTATAAAGGCCCAGCCCATGGTTAAATGAATATAACACAATGGCTGCCATGGATTATTTCTTAATTCTAATATGACGCTGTGTTATCGTCAGTTTATATAATACTCAACAACAACACTTTTAGCGCAAACGCGGTAATGTTTTCAATTCGGCTATTCCGTGTACCCTCCCGCGAAACATTTAGTAATCTCAAATGACAGAAATCGTATCTAGAAATGACAGAAATCGTATCTTTGTGTTCAGGAGGGTAACGGAACAGCCAAATACATTGCTGTGTGTATAGGTGGTGTTTTGCAAGTAAATTACCGTATTTGTCCTATTAGAATCGAAATAATCCATGGCAGCCATTGTGTTATATTCATTTAACCATGGACTGGGCCTTTATAAATCGTTAATTTAACCCCTCGCTATCGCTCGGGTTTAAATTCGATTATAAAGGCCTAGCCCATGGTTAAATGAATATAACACAATGGCTGCCATAGATTATTTCTTAAATATCACTAAAATATCACTTCAAGGGGTCGAAATGAATTTTTGTCTAGGAAGCAAAAATTCAATTCAAGGCAAAGACCGCAAGACATGACAGAATTATCTACGAATTATGTCACTTTCACAAAGTTTCATTGATAAAAACCGGGTTAATGTTTCATAAATATCATTTATTGAACCACTTGCAAGTTTTCATGAGATACAAAAAATTACCAAAATGAGTTTTAATATCCCTTTAAGGAAAAAGAGATGAAATATTAAAGAAATTTTATTGAAAATACAAAATGCACGTATATATACGACATGTGGTAAAAGAAAGTTTAAAAAAGGGAGGTGTGTAATTCCGTGCCACGCGCGCCTGTAGATATTTGGCACTAAAGAGGTTAAAGTTTCACGTACCTCCCATCACAGTTGTCTTTTCCTGTTTGATACGTCCTGTTATTGTGTAAGGTTTTTCAAACGTTCCAATGATACAGGTCATATGTACAGATAATTCAACACTCCCATCCATTTTCCCTCTAAAGGTATATTCAGAAACTAAGAATATTCCATTTGTTTTGACTGTCTCATGTGTGAATTCTGGATACGTTTTATTCTACAATATATATAAAAAAAATTTGGATAAGAAAATTGCCGCAACTCTAGCTCAGAAAGGAATTTATTTAAAAACGAAAAAAGTGAATAGTTCAGTTTTGTGTCCGATGTCAGTCAGTTATGTTATAAATAATTTGTTACTTGCTTAAACGAACATGCAACGTCAAAAATAATTTTTGATTCCAACTGTATTTCAGTCCTTTTCATGTACCTAGAGCTAGTACATATTATACAAATTCCGGATAGTTTTCGTATCCGCTCCGAATATGATTCTTCCGCTGAATACTAGTGGAGTCAAACTACCTTGACGTTCCAGCTTCGATCTGCACACTACTCTCCACTAGTATCCTGCGGAAGAATCATGTTCATAAGCGGATACGAAAACTGTCCGGAGTTTGGTCTAGAGTAGTATTCGGGTCGACGAGGGAGTTTGCATGATATTCTGACGAAGGAATAACGTAGTCTCATGCTTTCAGTGCGAGAGTCACGCTTCAAGGCATCAAATCACACTCTAGATCACGTTCACCCCCATTATTGTCATGCTAACACAAAAATCGACGAATTGGAAAATTTCAGTAAATATAATAAAACTGCCTAAACAGAACCGGTTCGCCCAAATACGGAAATTCGGATCCATTAGCGATATGCATTGATGTATTTCTGTCACATCCGGTTACTATTAGTTCAGTCTTCATTTTTCAACACTGTTCTGTTCAGCTTTAAATGTTATATGACACACTTGCTGGGGTCTGATTTTTAGGGTATTTACTTCGCTTTCCTCAATTGGTTTAAGAAAAAAACTAACATGTAGCGTGAACATTTAACTGCAGGCAAAGCAGGCAGTCCTGCAAAAAGCGGCCCCAAAAAGCTGGGCCGAGCTGTTGCATATATTACAAGAATTGATTCAAAATGGTGTAACAAATATCTAGTGAAGGCTTCAAGCTCTCAAACATACTTTGCATAGGTGGCTTGTTCTCTGTAATATAGTTGGGCTCATTCATCATAGTGAAGCTGATGGAAAGATACATTGGGATTACACAAGATCAGATACCATGTAGCTTCTCTATAGATAATGCAGATGTGAATATACCATGGGTAAAAGAAACTCAATTAAATGTAGGGCACTAGTGAAANGAAGGAATAACGTAGTCTCATGCTTTCAGTGCGAGAGTCGCGCTTCAAGGCATCAAATCACACTCGAGATCACGCTCATCCCCATTATTGTCATGCTAACACAAAAATCGACGAATTGGAAAATTTCAGTAAACATAATAAAACTGCCTAAACAGAACCGCTTCGCTAAATACGTCACATCCGGTTACTATTAGTTCAGTCTTAATTTTACAACACTGTTCTGTTCTGCTTTAAATGTTATGTGACACACTTGCTGGGGTCTGATTTTTAGGGTATTTAATTCGCTTTCCTCAATTGGTTTAAGAAACTAGAGGCTCACATGAGCCTGTATCGCTCACCTGATATAACTAAGTCCTCTTAAGAATGGCTGCATGCCGAATACATCTAAGTTACTATTCAAATCCCATAGGGTTCTATGTTAAAACTATGTCTGCTCATGGCAGCCATCTTGGATGGAGGTAGTAGTCATCGGACACAATTTTAAAAGTATACTACCAAAGGACCATCCATGCCATATTTGCTTTAAATTGGCTGACTGGTTTCAGAGGGAAGACTTTTAAACAATTTTCCCATAGGGTCCTATGTTAAAACTATGTCCGCTGACTGCAGCAATCTTGGATGGAGGTCGGGCTCACACTCACAGGACATAATTTTGAAAGTTGACCACCTAAGGACCATTCATGCCATGTTTGCTTTAAATTGACTTGCTGGTTTCAGAGGAGAAGACTTTTAAACATTTTTTCCATAGGTCCTATGTTAAAACTAAGTCGAGTCATGGTGGCCATCTTGAATTTCCGATCAGCAAACATTCACAAATTTAGTACAGGATCACCCAATGATCATTCCTGTAAAGTCACAATTCAATTGGCTTAGTGGTTTCTAACAAGAAGATTTTTAAAATTTCGAACAATCAGAACACATTATGGGCCCTGGCAGCCATGTTGATTTCCGATCAGTGCCAAAAACAAAAATCTTGTATATGACCATCTAATGAACATTTCTGCCAAGTTTGGTTTAAATCTGTTTCGTGGTTTCAGAGAAAAAGATGAAAATGTGAAATTCCCATAGGGTCCAATGTTAAACTAAGTCGACTCATGGCGGCCATCTTGGATATGCGATCGGCACAAAAATAACAAATTTAGTAGGGGACCATCCAGTCATCATTTCTGTAATGTTACAATTCCATCGGCTAAGTAGTTTCTGACAAGAAGATTTTCAAAGTTTCAACCAATCAGAACATATTATTGGCCCTGGCGTCCATGTTGGATTTCCGATCTGCACCAAAATAACAAATTTAGTAGAGGACCTCCCAATGAACATTTCTGCCAAATTTGGTCCAAATCAGTTCAGTGGTTTCAAAGACGAAGAAGAAAGTATGAAAAGTTTACAGACGCGGACGACGACGGACGTAAAGTGATGACAAAAGTTCACATGACCCTTTGGGTCAGGTGAGCTAAAAAACTAACATGTAGCGTGAACATTTAACTGCAGGCAAAGTAGGCAATCCTGCAAAAAGCGGCCCCAAAAAGCTGGGCCGAGCTGTTGCATATACCATGGGTAAAAGAAACTCAATTAAATGTAGGGCACTAGTGAAAAATCCTGATGTGTACTTTGTTGGCTGTCCTTGCCATATTGCACATAATGCAAGACGTAAAAGAGAGGATAGCTTTTCTGGAACATCTGGATTCGTATGTTGGAAATATACCGGCCCTTATCAGGCTAAGAAAAGCAGCCAAGGTTTAAACGACTAAGTAACAAAATAGTTCTGCAGAATCACCATACTGTCTATACAGCTTCTGGGGTGCTTCGACTTCTGGACCTCCTGCTCTCACACTGAGACATCAAAAACCCTTGACATCTCTGTAGTCTTTTTTTCGGAGATTATCTAATTATATGGATAGCACAGCGTCAAAAAAAAAGAGGAAGACCAAAAAACAACATGGAGGCGCACCATTGAAAATGAAATAAAGGAAAGAGGATACACCTGGGGCACAATAGAAAGAAAAGCCAACAACAGAGAAGAGTGGAGGAAACTTGTCCTTGCCCTATGACTAATGTGCCATGAGGCATAACAAGGACTAAGTAAGTAAGTAAGTAACAGCGTCAAAACAAACAAACAAAAACAATCATTTTAACCAGTAATGCACATGACAACAAGATGTTGTACGCTATGTCGTGCTAAGAATACCCCCACTCGTTCATTTGTAAGTCGCACGGAAACAGGAAGTAGATGTGCGGTCAACCTGGAAAGGGGAGACACGGTATAAGTTGACATGCCAAAGCCATATATCAAATATAAAATCATTTCTTCTAGTAGAAGCTGAGATAAATGTTACGAAAGTTTTCATTACGGCAAACATGAAAAATTCTAAGTCGCACTGTAAACAGGAAGTAGATGTGCGGTAACCCTGAAAAGGGGAGACACGGTACAAGTCACCATGCCAAAACCATATTATCAAATATAAAATCATTTCTTCCAGTAGAAGCTGAGATATCTGTTACGAAAGTGTGAACAAACGGATGGACGGATGGACAAGGTGATTGCAATATAGCCCCCTCTCTATACCGAGTGGGGGTATAATAAATATTGACACTAATACACGGCAATTGTGTTAAAAAAATTACCAAATCATTAACAGAAAAAAAAGATATTTTCATCTGGACAATGTTGCTATTATCAGAAATTTAATATTATGATGAAATATATATATATATATATATTGTCTTTAGCTTATAAAGAAGTTTATCTGATTTCCCAAGAACGATTATAACGACTTACCTAAATGTGCTAATGTTGATGCCTCCCGAACCAAGACGCTTACAACCACCTTTACCATAAACTTACATTTATTAGTAGCGAACAGTCAGGTTTCGGCCAAACTTTCTCTAGCGTGATGTTTAGGTCAAGAAAATCATTGGCATAGGTTGATGAAACGAGTCCTTGTTCTGGCAACACTGGTAATGAAATAAATGATAAAACCAGTTCAACAGTTATTTAATTATCATATATAATCGTATAAATTAACGGGGCTGTCGTGGTAGTGATCATATGGTAGTTGGATTTACAACTACATGTGCAATCAGTACCTACCACCACGAACGTTGTGAGTTCGAACCCTGTTCACGGCGTGGTTTACTCGATACAACATTATGTGATAGTTTGTCAGTGACTTGCGACAGGTCGGTGGTTTTCTGATTTCCTCCAACAATAGAAATTGACCGGAACATTTCAAAAAATACCACACTGTCGGAACATTAAAAAAAATACCACACTGTCGGAACATTAAAAAAAAATACCACACTGTCGGAACATTTAAAACAATACCACACTGTTGGAACATTTAAAACAATACCACACTGTCTTAACATTTAAAACAATACCACACTGTCGGAACATTTAAAACAATACCACACTGTCGGAACATTTAAAAAATACCAGTCGGAACATTTAAAACAATACCACACTGTTAGAACATTTCAAAAATACCACACTGTCGAAACATTTTAAAAAATACCACACTGTCCTAACATTTCAAAAATACCACACTGTCGGAACATTTAAAACAATACCACACTGTCTTAACATTTAAAACAATACCACACTGTCGGAACATTTAAAACAATACCACACTGTCGGAACATTAAAAAAATACCAGTCAGAACATTTAAAACAATACCACACTGTCGGAACATTTAAAACAATACCACACTGTCGGAACATTTAAAACAATACCACACTGTCGGAACATTTAAAAAATACCAGTCGGAACATTTAAAACAATACCACACTGTTAGAACATTTCAAAAATACCACACTGTCGAAACATTTTAAAAAATACCACACTGTCCTAACATTTCAAAAATACCACACTGTCGGAACATTTAAAACAATACCACACTGTCGGAACATTAAAAAAATACCAGTCGGAACATTTAAAACAATAACACACTGTCGGAACATTTAAAACAATACCACACTGTCGGAACATTTAAAACAATACCACACTGTCGGAACATTAAAAAAAATACCACACTGTCGGAACATTTAAAAAAAAAATACCAGTGTCGGAACATTTAAAAAAAATACCATACTGTCGGAACATTTCAAAAATACCACACTGTCAGAACATTTCAAAAATCCAATTGAAAAATAAATCATAGAAAGAGGCAAAATAGATGCCCCTAACACACAAACACATGATCGCTCACTTTCCTGTCGTGGTACAGACACTTCAATAAAAAGTGGCAGGGTTAAACTAGTTTTATCGGCCCAAACCTCTCCTTCCGAGTGGAAAGATGTGGTCATGCAATAGCTTTCTACATGTAGTAAAATGTCAACCCTCACATCATAACCGGGCCAACAGTGTTATTATTTTTTTTTNTTTTTTTTTTTTTTTTTTTTTTTTTTTATTTTTGATATTTTTATTGAAATCTGTACATTTGTTAGTTGAATACATAAAGTACCGGTA